>JAFIRS010002925.1:0-170491 GCA_018342105.1 Gonioctena quinquepunctata
AGAAACCAAAACATTAATTTCAATAATAGGAATTCATTACCTAAGTCGAAGTGTCCAGTTGCCTTCCTTGGGTCGCACTCGAAGAGTTTCACGATTAACCCGGATTTATTATCTTAGACGCTTGTCATGGTTCGTTACCGGATCATGTTACAGGATGAATTATTTGCTCATTTTTATGGACATCAGCAAAGAAACGTCATTCGATCGAGAGAACGCACAACACTGGAAAAGTAATTTCGACTGGAGTACTTTTGTGTTTACGACGCATGAAATGAACTATTGTTAGAGTGATTAGAATTGTCCGTAATTATGCGGTGAAATATTGTTTTTACACTGACTCTAGTTAAAAGGATGCCATGTTAGTATTTCTTTAATCGAGATGGTTTTTACCCGTGGAAAGATTTTATTTCTCGTGACATTTTTCACTGGTACTAATATGAATGCATACTATATTTCTTCTCGTATGATAGACGTGATTACTCCACGGACTACTGTTCTGAACTAACTTAACTCTTTCTGCTCTCGTTGCCTTTTATAATATCTTCGATCGGAAGCTGGGCGGGACTTAGTGTGTTTTATGAGTATTTTAACGAGGTGACATCGTAAAACTGATAAGGGTCTTGTTTGTCTAACCCGTTCTCGCTTATCTTATGTTATAATTGATAATATTTTACTGCCTGACAGGTATTTACGGTAGCTGTCGTTTAATCTGGGAAATAATGACCAACAAGTGTGTTTATGAATTTCTCGGTGGCGATTCCTTGTGATTTATGAGTTAGATACGGCTCTTAATGATGTGGGCTGGTGTGCCTGTCGGTTATCGGGATTGTTTTTAATGGCCTTGTTTGTGTTATTGACTTTGGACGGGTGTTAGAATTAGGGATTCGTTTTCGGTAGTAAAATGAAACTGATTGTCTTATCTATCAGTGACGTTGAATAGTGGATGATACCCAGTGGCAAGTTTGAATTCTTGTGTTTAAAGGATTGATCATAACACTAATCCCTGTTCATTGAAATTGATAAAAGCTTCGGCATTTTTCGTTTCAGATATGATTTCATTACAGCTTGAAGATTCTTGTTCATGAATAGAACTGTCAATGGAAACTTGGTTTTCAATAGTCATAGCTGTTTCAAAGGGTGATTCATGTGGTATTATACTTGATTGATCAACACAATAATTGTTTCCCGTGACGTCTGCATATTCAGTATTTTTGTTCGAAGCAGGTTCACTGGTTGAATTTGAATTGATCAGTTTTGTATTAGAACTCTGATAGGGCACTGTTACAAGCAATAGTTCATTCGTATCATCACTCAGATTCAGAATTTCTGCAGTTTCAAATAAAGCAAATTCATTTTCCTCCAATGGTATATAGAGCAAATCATCATTTAGTTGCATATTTGTGAGATGATCTGAGCTATGTGAGTACTTTATTTTCAAATTCAACCAAAAATAGAAAAGATTTTGGTCTTCTATGTTACCAGTCTATATTTCTCCAGATTCTTCAAATTTTACAATTTTTTCTGGTATTTCTTCTCGGAAGTATTTCAAAAACTGTTCCAAATAAGGTGCTGGTACTCCAAGTTCTCTTTCCGTTCCTCCACAAATTTTGTTGTAGTTGAGATTATTGGGGTTGAATTCATATAACCCACAAGTTCTTAATCCATTTTCACATATAGTTTTAATATTCTTCATGTTTGAGAGAGCTGTATTCAATATTGGGCCAAATTCATCTCTGCTTAATCTAATACCATTATGATTTACTCGTCAGTTATGAATTGTCTTCTTCCATTCATCCTTCAATGGGTATCAGATGAAATTCATATTTCCTTATACTATATAAACTACTTACACTGCTAGCACCAAATACGACTCTATGTCCTTCGTGCACGTAATGTCAAACAATTGTACATTAGTTAATGGGATCGCCATTTCAATAGGTTCACACACAATCAAAAACTTTTCCAAAGTTGAAATGGTCACGTTATATACTGCAAGACCACAGATATAACTACATACAGAATTTGACGAAAGCAATCGAAATATATCTAAACACTGTAAGGCACTTGATAATATTCGAACAAATTCTCTTGAACAAAAGAATTCGAATTGTAGACGAAATATTTCAGGTGGTCATATTTTTTTTCTAGAATGAATAATTGTTCGCGTCTTTCAAATCTTTTTTGTGGAAACAGATAGCAATCGGAAAACTATGGTCAGATTTTCGACCAGCAGCTACAAATTGTTTCGTCGAGAACAAAATAGAATAAAATGTTGATGTATGGTATTTGCGGAATCCTACTAGATGTACGACGTTAGCAATGCCAGTTCATAAGCTTGTTTACGAACATTAGTCAAGGTCAACCCAAAAAGCCTGCTTTCCATTGTCAAAATATTGTCCGCTACCTCGTGCTCTTGTTGTTTTGAAAATACACTTTTGTATCTTTCCATTCCTTGTGTCGATGCGGCTGTAGGTGCCACTTTGTTGTTTGCCTTGACGAACTCTATCCTCTAAAGTACTTTGAGGAACGTGGAACGTTTTTGAAGCCTTCAACTAACCAACCCTGTCTGGCATTACCTCATCTATTGCCTGCTCCATATTATCTCTACTCCACGATTGCCGATTTATTTTCCGTTCACAATTTCTGGGCATCTTCGATCCTGAAAAAGTACAAAAACCGCATTGGAGGTCATCTTCGAATACAGGGTTATTCAGGTGCTTCTGAATAAATAACCTTATATTTTATGGGTTTATCGTTCTTCATAAACAAGATACAGGGTGATTTATTAATTTTCACCATTTTTTCAATTAATCATAACTTATGAACCACCCTATACAGTTTGGTAATATTTGGTTCGTATGTTCTTTGTCCACAGTGGTGTCGATTAACATAATAAACAAAATCTTTTTCCAGGTCCGGCATTAAAAAAAATCAATGAGTAGGTTTCGAGTCGAAACAACACCCTGTATATCAATATTTTCTAATTTTATATAATTTTATTTACAAATTTGGACAGAAAAAAATAAATAAGACTAAATGTATTTGGTGTTTCCGCATACAACTTTTTCACTTACCAACTTGAGTCAAATCTAGATGTTTCGATAATGAGGTGACACAAAATTTTTTTTTTTTCAGCTTTAATTCATAAAATCATCAATTATTTCTTATTTTCCTAATTTCTGGATCCCAACCTCATTGAAAATCGAGAGGACATGTCCGTATTTGGGACAAATTATTATCATCAATGACTAACATTCGAACACCCTGTATGCGTAAAAAAATTGTAATAACATTTGTTCATTACGCTACATTTAAAAATATATATATAAAGAAGAGAGAAAATGCACATTCCGAAAAAAGCATGACTTTATTTTGAACAAAAATAACGTTTCAACAAATTGTATTAAGTTGAACGAAAAGGGTTGTAAACAATACATTTCCGTGCTCTTGAAGTAGGACTTGTAATTGACTTTCTAATCATAGCTTGGTCATTTCTCAGTTCGTCGCATGCTTCCTCAATTCTCCGTAGAAGGTCCTCTCTAGTGTTTACTACAGTTGAATGAACTTTTGATTTCGAATAACCTCAAATATTGTCAAGTATGAAAAATATTACCCGATAGAAATATAGCAATCACTTTATCATTATAAAGATAACGTCCTTGAAATCCGTCAACTCTATAATCCCCATGCATGCCAAGCTCGTTGTACAAAATTAACTGCTTCGCAGTCAACATCGTTGCTGGCTGCCAACCCAACAGATTCACAGTGGAATGGTCTCCTTCTACCGTGTGGTCGCCTCGCTCAACATCCTCTTCCTCTTCTGAAAGGTAGAAGTCATCGAGCTCCTGGTAGATGGGCATCTGGTTTTGGCCTCTGTTCTGCGGCCTGGAAGGGGGAGGTGGTTGTTCCACATCTGCTTCTCTCTCCTCTTCCTCCACTTCTTCTTCGTTGTTGGCCGCTACTGCTTCTCTCTCTGCTTCGTTTCTTTCCCCTCTTTCCTAAACCTGGAGAATCCCAAGTTCGGCTGGTTTAGACCAGCCGAACTTGCCTCTCTTAGGAGAGGTATCCCATGCAGTCTGACCTTGACCTTCAGAGTAAGAAATAGACGCGTACAATGCCTCAACGCTTATCAGCGAATAAGGCGTTGTTTCGCACCTCCAATGATTAACAAATGTGATGACGCCGACTGCACCATCTTTTTGTGGGTGGGATACGAAGGTTATAAGACTCAAGTCTCATCAATGATGTCGCCGAGTCCCCGCAGGTAGGTGGAAATCACATCGGGCATAGGATAACCTGAGTGTTCAAAACCCTGGAGCATCTGGGTCGGTGCATCATAAGAGCGCACTCGCGAGTCCAGAAGTTTTCGATACAGTAATAGTACCATAGCTGTCGTGGTACCTGCTCCTTCCAACTGAGTACGAAGTTAGCAATACGTTCGTACTCAAGATCCACTACCTCCATGAAACCTCCGTGGGTGGTAGCGAATCGATGCTGGATGGAGACTGTTCCCGCATGTTCCCTCCGACTTGTTAGCCGAGGTGTAAAAAAACGGCTCTCCTACTTCTTCCGCTTTTCCCTTATTAATAAACCTATTTGTGGGGTTTCTAGGCTTATTCCTCTTCGACTTACGAGCTATTACAACATCCTTAGTGTCCTAAGTTCCTGGTTTAGCTTCTGCCATTTTATTTATTCAATATATATATAGTTAAAAATTTGTTCGGCTACGAAGCCCAGTGTAATCGCTTTTGTGAATATAACTGGGATGCCATGCTTCTCTGGGTTGTTTCTGGGGATGGGCCATTCCTTCTGGTTTGTGTCAGTGCATGCTGCCGGAACGTGCCTCCGTGGACTCAGTGTTACATGAAACAGGAAAATAATTCGCAGTAAGTATTCTTAATAAACAAAACTAGTTGGATGATTATTCATATAACTTATCATGGAAAATTACAGTATTAATATTCTTTAAATATTGAAAAATTACTAAAAACATTTGAGATTAATTCAATATATATTGTATTAGTCTATGAAAGCAGCTTATATTACATGTTTCTATATTCATTTTCGAGAAGAATGTTTATTCCACAAGAAAATAATTATTTACATTTTTAAGTAAAAGGAAAAATCGAAATGGGCAAAATCAATTATGCAGTTGCATTATATCCACATAGTTATATCTAATTATTTTACAGTACAAATAGTTTTTTTTTCTATTTCGAACAAAAACTTATTAAAAAATCTGTCAAATAAAATGAAATACTACATGGCACTAAACCCAATAATAAGCATTAAAAATATTTCGCAAAATAAATCAAGACGCCTTTCAAAAATGTACGAGAAAAAATTTTCATATTATTTTACAAGAATTTGAAAAAATGTATTATGACTTCAATGTCTCAAAGACTCCCACACAACATAACATACCATCTTTCAGAATCAAACTTTTAAATTAATCGCAGAAATCCATTGTTGAATAAAAAAAAACATTGCTGAATTACTCCCAAAACTTTACAAGACTCCCTACTAGATTATCATTATTATTATTATCACATATCCACATTTCCATAAAAGATTATTCAAATCTATTTCTGAAAATATTATGCAACTGGCTGGGATTATCAAATTGGAAATCATCAATTCGAAATATGTTTTCTTCTTTCAAGAATCATTTTGAATTTGATGGAATTTGGGTGCTGTTGGCTAGGCAGCAGAATCTAGATGGTTGGCTAATCCACACAAGAAACATTTTCCCAAAAGTCTATATTAAGAAGGCTGTTAGATAGGCAGCAGCTCTAAAACTGTTGGCTAGGCAGTGTGTTCAGACGTTTTCCCTTAAATTCACGAAAAATACCCCTAGCGCAACCAAAAAAATTAATTTATTTCAACAAATTACGATTTTATCCACATCATAGCTACCAATTGTTGACTCGAAATTTAAAACATATACGAAAAAAAAACCTGCACTCGGCCAAGATCGATAGAAAATTTAACTCACCTTCTCATGATTCCCTTTCAATTATCGTCTCAATATCAATCAAACTGGGCAACTGTTTATAACCCATTCTTCGATTTCCTATTACTTTATTTATAACTTTGCATATATACCAATTCTCAACTTATGTATACATATTATATTCATTTCACATGTATTCATATACCATAAAATATTTCATATACCACATTATAATATCAACTCATTTATTCTCTCGGCAACACTTCAAGAGAACTTCAGCACAGGTTAACGTTCAATCCTACTTTGGGAATTCTTCCATTCACCTTGTGATACAGGTAACTTCCATTTGTCACCCAACTAATTATTCATCTATGTAAACATTTTATTTTTCTCATATCATATATCACTCGGTATATATCACAAAATTTCATCAGAAATCATATGAAAAGTCGATTGAAGAAAATATCGATAAACAATTGCACCAAACGATACGACGACATCATGGGCGTTTTTCCAAGTGTTTCTAAAACAAACTATTTTTTAGTAAAAACAAAAAACGAATCAATTGATCAGTGATATATCTGAGGAATTTGGAATTTTTCATGATTCCAATTTTATTTGGAGTGTCATGGATTCTTGTGGGAGATTTTTGTTTATAATAATATTCAAGAACTATAGTTTATCATTTCCCTTGTGATAAAGGCATACATGGCGTGTCTTATTGAAAAACCACACACCTGTCCACCATTTGTTATAGCCATACTGAGTGTTATCAGTCTATTGACCAATAACGGAACAACATCCCAGAGCGGCTTGAGATTTTGTTTCACTCAGTATGTAATGAAGCGGGGAACTTAATTTGACAGTATAATGACCAATCTCAGATTGTTTCGAAATAATAATACAATTAGGACTTGTAATAATATATATGTATTTTCTAAAATATAAAAACAACTATTGATACACCTGGTATAATTTACTGGGAAAATGTATAGAAAGTCAAGAATGAAATTGAATAAACAATAACTTAAAATGAGAAGCAAATATGGGATGACAATTAAAATAACTGTTCTTCAGTTATTTTAAACAATTGATAATATTTTTTACTTTTGTTGAATCAATAATTTCATCTACTATGAAATCAATACTGAGATATATTTTTATTAACTATACATATATACCTTGCCAAATAAACATTTTACTTCCCTCACTGAAGTAATACACAATATTTCAATTAAGACTTAATTATTCCGTTTTATTACCGAATTATGTTACGCGTTAACTTTTACTATGATTATTTAGCTTCTTGATAAATATTAATTCCATTCATTGGGTTATTACTGAGATGCTTTAGGATGGTAACACTTTCACTATGATTCTGCATATGTTTGATTTATTGGCTACTTTAGATAAACTTACTTCGCGTAGGAAGATGAGACTGCATCTTCTCTAATTTAAATTAAACTTTACTTTTATTCGCTTCATAATGAAGCAGAAATGGCTCTCTACTGACTGACTCTCGATCGACGACTGGATTCTGAATGAACATCTTCTGTTAGGGAGAATCTTATATATATAGCGTTCGGTATTCAAACGATACCGCCCGAAAACAATAAAATATTATTTATGTGTCGGCGAGTACCCCGTCTCGGCTTTGAGTTGACACACCGCCATAATATATCACCACGCCTATTATCGCTTCCAAAAGACCGCGGGTTATTCATCTGTCGCGACGCACTATTAATTATGAATGTCTGAAAATATAGTTGGAGATCCGTTTGATGTGCCGACGCAAGTGATAGGGGAAGTGTCGACTTTATGAGTTGTTATATTATTTTACTATTAATGCGACCGCCTTTGATTTCGAACGAAAATTGATTTATTATAATGGCATTCTTCAGTTGAGTGTATTACATATGGCTATATTTGAAATATTTGATATAGTGTGCTTATGACACTTGATTGGAATATAATTTCTGTAACCTAGCTTTGCTAACCGAAACAGGACGCATATTTGCAGAACTGACCTGACCCAATTCAAGAAGTGATGAAAAATGCCGAGTACGTAAAAGTTTTTATAAATATGAGATTGCTTCCGAGACATTATTTTCTGTACAGTGACCCTTATTTTCTGCCAGTACATGTTCCGTTTATATTTCACTATCATCAAGAATGCTTTTGATGAAAAAATGTTTATTATTATATTATAAATTAAAAAAATCAAGTATAGACAATACGTAGACAATAAATCATGATTAGAAAAGATGGATATTAGATCCAAATTGTTCAGAAAATGCGCAAGAGCTTCGAATGTAATATGAACATGGGTTTTGGAAAATAATGTTATAATACAAATAATTTAAAACAGTCACATAAGCTAGGACGAGAAGACGAACATCCCAAAGCAAACATTCCAGAACCTGGTTTACGTACCTGCACGAGAACATCCTGAACACCCTGAAATTTCAATAGGGCAACACGGTGTGAATATTTACGAGTAGCAGGCCGCTAGGACGTTACATTGGAGCACAGTTTACATTATCCACACTCCACGACCACAAACCTAATCGGTGCAGCATCCATATACATTTTTGGATAAAATGGAGATCACGAAGCATGCAAAGTCAGCTATACTCAATTCCCTACTAGAAACCAAACACAAACAGTTTACAGGTGGCAAACACCTGTCATCTCGTCATCCGTTCCCGTCAGTTCCAGAAGCAGCTACCAGTCGCCAGCAAACCATTTTGGGGTACAGCCGTCTTCCGTGAGGCAGAATCCCCAAATGCACCACGTAGGGGTACAACGGCTTCGACTTCAGTTAAAATCGCTCGAAGCCAGAAGAAGAAGAAACAGACCCAACACCAAGAGATGGAGCCACGAGAGACATTGCATGGAATTGAAATTTTTTCGTTCCACGTGAGAACTCTGATGAATCGTTATTGTTTTTCTCTTTCATATTATTTGATTCTAGTTTTACTCTTGTTCATTTTTTTTTACTTTCATACATTTTTTTTTTTTTTTGCATGATAATGTCGTGAGTTCATTTTTTTTGTATGTTGATATATATATGCCTCCTTAATTATTTTATTCTTTTAACGCTTTTTTAAAGGAGGGAAATGTGTCATGTATGAAAAATATCACCCGATAAAAATATACCAATCACTTCTTTTTCAAAATTCAGAATTAATTTACCAGACTTGAAAATAAAATTTGAACATACTTGAGCCCAGAGTTGAAAATTCCATAGTTCATTTATTTATTAGTAATTCATCATTCAGTATCACATTTATTGAAAACTATCGGATTTCAATTCAATTCCTGAGTACTGAATGGCAGGAACACTGATTCTGCAATAGGCAGCACAATAAATCATGACTCAACGATATCTTTAAAATACATTGAAATGATTGTTTTTGGCTCGGTTCTTTTTATTGTGCCTGTTTATGCTGCCAGTCTATGATGACACATCTTTTTTCCTGGTTTTTATTGTAATGTAAGTTACTTTTATTTATTTCTTTTGGTCATTGTTCACTTCACTATTTTGGTATTCACCATCATGTTATTTTTTGCTCTTTTGTTATTTTTAATAAACCATAATAGTTTTCACTTCACTTTTTTATTTCACTATACCAGGTTGGTCACAATCACAGAAGTAAAAATGTTTTAATCTCTCGCAAGCCAAGCAGATAATTAGTGGACATCCTAAATAGTTGGGGGGGCAGGGTTTCACAGGGTCTCCCAAAGTATGGTAATCGAGTGGATTGAAATCGGGCCCCCTTGCAGGCCAGTTGTGAGGTCCTCCTCTGCCTATCTGATAATTTGGGAAGTTGTCATTTAAAAACTCTCTCACTATTACCCTGAAATGAGGTGAAGCCCCATCAGTTGAAAGTACATGACTCCAACATCAAACTTCTACATCATCTAGCAATATGGGTAAAATATTTTGCAGGAACTCCAAGTACACTTCACCCGTCAGTAGATGTGGTAGGATATGGGGTCCAATTAATCGGTTGTTAATAACGCCACACCAAACATTAAAGGAGAACCTGATTTGTGAATGTGTTTGTTTCATGGCTTACGGATTTTGTTCGGCACAAACATGGGAATTCCTTGAATTATTAACACCGTCTCTGGTAAATTGAGCTTCACCACTTAATAAACACCTGTATATGATCCTATTATTTTTTAATACCCATCTACTCAAAGCCAATCGAGCAATTTCATCTCCTGCTTGTAGCCTCTGAACTTTCTGTAAATGGTACGGATGTCGATTATTTTTTCTTAATTTTTGCCAAACAGTAGATTGAGGAACATTAGTGGCGTGACTGATTCTTATCGTACTCATTTTTGGATCATTTTGTACAAGGTAAAGAATATCTTGCCCCAAATCGATATATCGTTTTTCATAACTTTCATTTTGTGCTACAGTTGGAAATTTACTGTGTTCTCTAAGGTAACTGAACACATTAGAAAAAGTCCTGTCACTAGGTAACCGCCGGGTAGGATATCGCCGTGCATATTCTCTTTGAGCAACTTTCCCATTACCATCACAAAATCCTCAGACATACAACATGTCTGCATATTCATTAATATCAGATTTGTTTGGCATTTTAAGTGAGCAATAACTGTTATCAACAAATAACGTAACGTAACACAAGTACAAACTCTGAAGTCATCAACTAACGTCAAAATTGTACTCTGACATCAGCCAACTTGACAATTACAACAATTTGGGATATCAAACCTAAAGTGTACAGACTGCTTGATTTTGTTATTATTATCAAGAATGCATCAGAAGAGTGGAGAAATGATCATGCTCTAGCTAAAAAAATAATTAGTCTCGGATAAAGAAAATTCTATTTTTTTATTTTTTGTTATGATCAACCTTTGAAATGTAGATTTGTTGCAACGTTATTTTTGTTTAAAATAAAGTTATGCTTTTTTCGGAATTGGAATTTTTCCTTTTCTTTATAATTTTTTTTTCAAATGTAGCGTAATGAACAAATGTTATGAGATTTTTTTTATGCATACAGGGTGTTTGAAAGTAAGTCATTGATAATAATAATTTGCCCCAAATTCGTACATGTCCTCTCGTTTTTCAATAAGGTTGGTATCCAGAAATTAGGAGAATGAGAAATAGTTGATGATTTTGTGGATTAAAGCTGGATAAGTACCATTGGAGGAAAAAAAAAATGTGTCACCGCATTATCGAAACATCTAAATTTGACTTGAAGTTAATAAATAAAAAATATATGTATGCCGAAATATATATATATTATATATATATATATATATATATATATATACGAAAAACGAACAGATGTCTTTTAAGTGAGCTCCTATGAAATATCTTATATCTTTGGTTATAGTTATCGTAAAAATATCTGGTTTTCACAAAACTTCTGTGTTAAGTCTTTTTATGACTATCCTGTTAAACAAAAGTAGTTGTGAGTGCGTAATCCAGCAGAATAGTGTTTTCCACAATATACGGAATACGAGTAAAAACGAATCCCAAAAAACTGTATTATCCCTAGCCTTCACAAAACATTCTGAACTATTTGTCTATTAGTACGGTCGATTGGGTACATAAAATGCCACCGAGTGATTGCGCGGGTATAACCTTGACTGATATATACAAGATATCACAGAACCTGGATTCAAAGTCAAACAAAACTCAAGAAACATTGTCCGAAATTAAATCTGAACTTTTGGCAGCAAACAATAAAATAGTAACTCTCGAGGAAGAAAATACCAAACTAAAAGAGAGAATCTCCCAGTTAGATAGCAGATCACGAAGAAACAACATTCTTGTTTTTGGGTTGCAGTCTGCTACTCCGCTTGAAGGTCTCCAACAATTCAGAGATACCTTGGAAATCGATCTGGATTTGAAAGACATCAACAATATTGATTATTTTCCTGGGAAAACGAATAATGGAAAAGTATTAAAACTTGAACTGGTATCATATCTGAAGAAAATTGAAATCCTGAAAAATCTTCATAAATTAAAAAACAAAAACTGGTACGTAGTTGATGATCTAAATCCTGAGGATCAAAGCATAAACAGAACGTTACGCCAGCACCTAAACCGAGCAAAGCAGAATGGGATTCAAGCAACAATAAGACGCAATCATCTGATTGTGAATAATTCAAAATTCAGCCTTGAAGACCTAGAGTTGGACCCTTCCATTACCAAAGAAAAACCCGTGCCATCGGCGACATCAAGTGTCACTGACGAAACAATTTCCAGAAGGAAACCCCCTCATAGGGCTGCAAAAGGGGTTTAATTAGCGTTTATAAGATTAATTAGGTCACTCATTTCCTTCTCTTTTTGCTGATTATCATTATTCATATAAATATATATATATATATATATATATATATATATATATATATATATATATATATATCGCTTGCAAAGAAATCTAACTGCTGTATTTAAAAATAAATGTGCCTCCTCAAATTTGAAGCTATTTCAAAATATATAATAAATAATGCGTAACATTAAAATATGTCACATCAACACTAGATCTTTATTGAACGGGTACGCAGAATTTAAACTGAGAGTATATAATAATTATGATATTATCACCGTTTCCGAGTCATGGCTTTCGGTGAATATACCCAATGAAAATATTTGTTTTGCGGGCTATCAATCATTTCGTGAAGATAGGGAAATTGGAAGGGGTGGAGGTATTGCAATTTATATTAAGAATATTTTTAAAGCCACTCTGATTGTCAATATTCCATCAGAAACAGTTGAACAAGTATGGATCACGTACACTCTTAACGGAGTGAAATATGCCGTGGCCTCCATGTATAGGCCTATAAACCTACCACTGCCAAACTTTTTATCATCTTTCGAAGATACTTTATCTGTCATCTGTCCTAGATTCGAAAATATAATTTGCGCAGGAGATATCAATATTGACTACGCAGATCCCACAAACAGCTCTTGTGTTCAGCTGAATGAAATAATTGCTTCTTTTGGCCTGAATCAAATTGTTGATCAGCATACTCGATATTCTTCAACTAGCTGCAAAATAATAGATCTCATAATATGTACAGAAACACTGAGTGTAACTGACTGTACTACGCTTGATTGTTCCTCTTTTCCAGATCATTTTCTTGTATCGTGCAAAGAAGGTTTGATAAAAACATTAAACGATAATTTTTTATACACTTTCAGAGATTTCAGGAAATTTAACAAGGAATTATTTCTCGCAGATTTGCATGCCATCAATTTTGATACCATTTATGAGCCAGATAATATTGATGATAAAGTCGTTCTGTTCACTAATTTGGTTCTCAAACTTCTTGATGAACATTCGCCTATAAAAACCGTTAAAATTACCAAGAAAAAAGCACCTTGGATAACGGATAATTTGAAGCTCATGTTCAAACTTAGAGACAAAGCTCTTACGAGATTTAAAAGAACAAAGGCTCCAGATCATTGGAATTATTATAAAGAAAAATCTTACAAACCGAACCGTAAATCTTGAGAAAAGGGATTACCTAGATTATCGTTTGAAAAGAAGCAGGCAATTATGGAAAGAACTGGCTGATATGAACGTTCACAACAAAAAATCACGAAATACTATCCCAGAGCACCTGATGAATGCTGAGGAAATCAAGAATTTCTTCGGAAGTGTATCAAATAATGACTCTGTACCTGATGATGAAACGATCCGTTTCTTTTCTGGTAATTCAGTAAATAATCATAATAATTTCTCTTTTCACGAAACCAATGATCATGAAGTATATAAGACTATACTAAGTATAAAATCAAACGCTGTTGGACATGACAAGGTAAGTATTCAAATGTTACTACACTGCTGTCCCCTGATATTGCCACATATATCCCATCTATTTAATTTATGCATACAGAAAAATGTTTTTCCAGCAAGTTGGAAACGTTCCCATATTCTTCCATTAACGGAAGTTACTAATGCAGAAAATATGAGTGACCTTCGCCCAATAAGCATTTTGTGTGCAATCTCGAAAGCTTTCGAAAAGATATTGAATGCTCAGATGCGTATATACTTGAATGAATTTGACATATTACCATCCTGCCAATCAGGCTTTAGATCTGACCATAGTTGTACCACGGCTTTTCTGAAAGTGATAGATGATATACACATCTCTATTGATAACAATGAATTGTGTCTACTAGTATTGCTCGACTATTCTAAGGCTTTTGATCGAATCAGTCACCAACTTCTTTTATCAATTCTGAGTTACCTGGGGTTTACTATGAATGCAATATCTCTACTCGAAAATTACCTTTTCAACCGATCTCAAAGCGTTATCTTGAATAATGAAAAATCTCAATCTTTAGAAATGAAGAATGGTGTTCCCCAGGGATCAATTTTGGGCCCTCTTCTTTTTGTTCTCTACACTTCACAATACTCAAATTCCTTACGTTACGCTTCAATGCACTGTTATGCTGATGACACGCAGATGTGTTTAAATTTCGAAGAAAACTCCTACAACTTGGCACTTGACCAAATGAATCATGATTTGAATACTCTCATAACCGTATCAAATAAATACTGCCTTACTGTGAATAAATCAAAATCATACGTTATGCTATTCGGGAGGACAGCAGCAAGAAATCGTTGCAAGAATTTATTGAATATACGTGTTGACGGAGTCCCCCTACCCATCGCAGATACAACAACAAATTTGGGATTGTACCTTGATAATGCATTACGCTTCACCACACATGTATCTCATATTTTAAAACAGGGTTGTATGAATCTAAGAACGATCTATTCAAACAGAAATATTTTGAACAAAAAAAGTAAAATGATACTATGTGATGCATTAGTGTTGTCACATGCAAACTATGCAGACGTGGTTTATGGACCAGGGCTGATGAAATCTGACAAAATGAGACTTCAAAAATTGCAGAACTCATGTGTGAGACTTATTACAGGCACAAGAAAGCGGGAACATGTTACGCAACATTTAAGGAATCTTGGTTGGCTGAACATGGAGGCTAGGCGTACACTACACTCCAGTACGATTTTTCATAAAATAATAACAACTAGGAAACCTCCTTATCTATTCAAGAAACTGACTTTCAGAACTGACATTCATAATCTCAACTTGAGATTTCGAAATAATTTGGCTGCATTCTCATTTCAGATCGCTCGCCTTTACAACCGGTTACCCAGTGATTTCAAATTATCACAAATAAAAAAATTCAAAAAAAATATGAAGCAATATTTATTTGATAACAATTTTCCAAATTTCTCAGTATAATATAATAATTATAATGGCAAACTTGAATTGGCACATCACTTTTTTTCCGCTTATATGTACCGATCACTGTATTTTGATATTTTTTTTTTTAGGAATAATATTTCTTTTGTTATATTCTTATGGTTAGACTTTAATTTTTCTCGGAGCAGTTTGAATAGTCTACCATATTCAGTTGTATGTACTTTATAATATTATTTATTATGAATTTATCATGATTAGTTACTCCACTGGTTGGATGGAAGAGCAATTCCTGCCATGAGCAATCATGTGCAGGCATTGAATCCTGCCTTTTGTTAGGATATAAGCTAACTGCTGTACCTCCAATAAAAGCATTTATTATTATTATTATTATTCAGTCTTACTCATTTCATTCTGCTCTTTCCAAATTTGTAAATAAAATTTCAAAATATTGATATACAGGATGTTGTTTCGACTCCAAACCTACTTATTAAATTTTTTGAGGCCGGACCTGGAATAAGACTTCTTTTTATTATGTTAATCGATACCACTGTGGACAAAGAATATACGAACCAAATATTACAAAAATGTATAGGGTGATTCATAAATTATGATCAATTGAACATATGGAGGAAATTAATAAATCACCCTGTATCTTGGTTATAAAGAACGATAAACCCATGAAATGTAGGTTATTTAGAAGCAACTCGGTAACCTCCATTTACCCTCACTGTATGCGCATTTCCCAATGAATAACCCTGTATAACACGAATAAGAATGTGTTTACAGTAATATTTAAGAGGTTAAAAATAATTTTTTTTATCTTTAGTTGAAAGGTTTAATATATCATCAGTTATAGCATAAACTATTATAAAAGAGTTCAATGTAAATAAGCCTAAAATTCAACGTTGAACTAATTTTTTGAATCAATACCAAAGCAATAGAAATAAACAGCAGAATTGTAAAATGTAGTAGGGCAGAACCGGGTATCACCCGGTCCTGTCCTACTCTCAGAACCCAGTTTGACCCTGCTCGTAGTGACTACTGAAAACATGGCGTTAGAGAACAATGTGAAATGCTAGATGCAATAATATCGTATCAAAATAGAGCTCATTAAATGCTGTATTGAACATGGTAATTACCTTATTTCTCTTCAATTTGGATGTACCAGGAAGTGAGCACTGAAATATAGCACACGTCGTAACCAAAACATTGAAAATTATAAAAATTCACTGCCGTGAAACAACTGTCAGTATCGAATTCATGTGATGGCGACTGCGTTCTCTTCATTGTTGCCAGCGTTGCTAATATCTGAGAGAAAAGTGGGTATCCGATTTGACCCGTCTACCCGGTTTTACCCTACCAACCCCTACGTGGGTTTGACTCCCACAGCCTGTGACATTTTCACCAAGGCCCTGAGAGTGGTTTTAGATCCCACCCTAATAGTTCAGGCCCCCGTGTTCTTTAATTCGTACGAGTTTTCATTCACTGAGGGTTTGTAAAACAATTAAGAAAGCGAATTAAAACATTTTTGAATGCACATACTTTTTTTTCTATGCCTTATGCAATTTATTTTATGACTGAATGGAATATTACAATTTTCAGTGGCGTTCACATCCTGTTATAGGGGGTTATGATTTTGTTGAACATAGAATCCGGATGCAACACAGATACTGACTTGTAGAGTTAAAATTTGAAATAGTTATGAAACTAATGAACTCTCTGCGAAGTTTGCTTTTCTGTTTATTAGCGATTTTACCACATACTCATGCAGATATTTCCTCTAGGTTCACTACCATGAACCCTGCCATGCAATATCATCACTCTCTCAACAATCCAGTCCATCCTGTAGCCAATCCGAATCAAAATGTGCTAGTTGAAGATCACGAGAATTTAAATTTCATCGAGAGATTCCGCAGTTTCTTTTACGATGAAATCTACAAGTTATTCTTCTACTACAAGATTCTGCCCGGTGATCATGCGATTATGAAGAAATATTTCGGTGATGATCTACCTCCTTTGTTGGAAATTCAAAACAACATGAGCATGCTTTTCGTTGGAAACAATCCGATTTTCTACAACAATAGACCTTTGAATCCCAACACGATTACTATTGGAGGAGGGATGCATATTGGAGAGGCGAAGCCCTTACCACAAGTGAGTAGAAAAATACAGTGCAATAGAGAACTTGTACAAATAGGCTGTCAACATGACCCTGTTGTTTTTTTAGTTTGCAATTGAAATAAAATATAACTTTCCTTTTCTTCTAAAATTAGTTTTTCCTGGCTAGGTATCTCGCAGCTTGTCGCCATTTCTGATAACTATTCCTAACTTTCTCTGTAAAATGCACTTTATTCAAAACATACCGACGATGTCAATATTTGAACCATCAGGCTGAGAGACTGCTGTTGTTTTAAAAAAATAATGTATTCAACCTTCCGTCGGGCGCGCCCATTAGACCTATTGAATCAGGCGCGGTGAATCAAAATGATCAAAACTGTTTTTAGTTGATTTGAATGGAGATTTTTCAAAAAAAATATTGTTTAATTCAACCTTTATATTGCACCAAATACATAAAATAAGAAATACATATGAAATCAGTAAGTCTTCTTCTGTTAGTGGAGGTTGTGGTAATGAAGTGAAATTTTGACTGCAGTGCAATATGCATTAGACAAATGGGTTTCTTGCAGTTTTTATAACTGTATTTTGTCAATCTTTTTTTCACTTGGCACATACCACATCTCTTTCTTTTTCCTGAAATCTGTTTGTTAACCCCTGACGTGTTTGAACTTCTGCAAGCTTAAGCCATTAGCCGACATAAAAGGATCAAACGACATGTGGAACGATGATAGCAATAAGTAAAGGTATCTTATATTTCCCTTTTCGCATCTCGTGTTGGGGTCTAGTATGCTTCTTTGATAGCAGTATATGGTGACTCTCCATCTGTCGGTGTATATAATTTCCTCTTCATCTTCCCATTTCCACAGCCGAATTCTGATTGTTTTTATGACAATTTCCTTTGATTTTATTGCTGCTATGTATATTCTATTTGATCCTCTGTATATTGATGTGTCGCAGCTCTGCTCCGTTAAAGAAGGTAGTTATCGATCAAAAGATTATTATTTCCCTTTTTTATCACTAGGGAAGGTAAAGCCATTAGCCGACATAAAAGGATCCAACGACATGTGGATCGATGATAGCAATAAGTATAGGTAATCTCCCTTTTCGCATCTCGTGTTAGGGTCTAGTATGCTTCTTAGATATCTTAGATATATGACTCTCCATCTGTCGGTGTATATAATTTCCTCTTCATCTTTCCATTTCCACACCAGAATTTTGGTTGTTGTTATGACAATTTCCTTTGATTTCATTGCAACTATGTCTATTCTATTTGATCCCCTGTATTTTGATGTGTCGCAGCTCCGCTCTGTTATAGAAGGTAATTATCGATCAAAAGATTATTATTTCTCTTTTTTTATCACTAGGGAAGGTAAAGCCATTAGCCGACATAAAAGGATCCAACGACATGTGGATCGATGATAGCAATAAGTATAGGTAATCTCCCTTTTCGCATCTCGTGTTAGGGTCTAGTATGCTTCTTAGATATCTTAGATATATGACTCTCCATCTGTCGGTGTATATAATTTCCTCTTCATCTTTCCATTTCCACACCAGAATTTTGGTTGTTGTTATGACAATTTCCTTTGATTTCATTGCAACTATGTCTATTCTATTTGATCCCCTGTATTTTGATGTGTCGCAGCTCCGCTCTGTTATGGAAGGTAATTATCGATCAAAAGATTATTATTTCCCTTTTTTTATCACTAGGGAAGGTAAAGCCATTAGCCGACATAAAAGGATCCAACGACATGTGGATCGATGATAGCAATAAGTATAGGTAATCTCCCTTTTCGCATCTCGTGTTAGGGTCTAGTATGCTTCTTAGATATCTAAGATATATGACTCTCTATCTGTCGGTGTATATAATTTCCTCTTCATCTTTCCATTTCCACACCAGAATTTTGGTTGTTGTTATGACAATTTCCTTTGATTTCATTGCAACTATGTCTATTCTATTTGATCCCCTGTATTTTGATGTGTCGCAGCTCTTCTCTGTTATAGAAGGTGATTATCGATCAAAAAATTATTATTTACCTTTTTTCATCTCTAGGGAAGCTTGAGCCATTAGACGAAATGAAAGGATCCAACGAGATGTGGATCGATGATAGCAATAAGTATAGGTATCTCAAATTTCCCTTTTTGCATCTCGTACTAGGGTATAGTATGCTTCCTTGATAACAGTATATGGTGACTCTCCATCTGTCGGTGTATATAATTTGCTCTTCATCTTCCCATTTCCACACCAAAATTCTGGTTGTTTTTATGACAATTTCCTTTGATTTTATTGCTGTTATGTCTATTCTATTTGATCCTCTGTATTTTGATTTATCGCAGCTCTGCTCTGTTGAAGTAGGTTATTATCGATCAAAAAGATTATTATTTAATTTTTTTTACTCTAGAGAAGCTAAAGCCATTAGCCGACATGAAAGGAGCCAACGACATGTAGATCGATGATAGCAATAAGTATAGGTATCTCATATTTCTCTTTTCGCATCTCGTGTTAGGATCTAGTATGCTTTCTCGATAGCTGTATGTGGTAACTCTCCATGTGTCGGTGTATATAATTTCCTTTTCATCTTCCCATTTTCACACTAGAATTATGGTTGTTTTTATGACAATTTATTTCGATTTTATTGCTGCTATGTCTATTCTATTTGATCCTCTGTATTTTGATGTGTCGCAGCTCTGCTCTGTTAAGGAAGGTAATTATCGATCAAAAGATTATTATTTCCCTTTTTTTCATCACTAGGGAAGGTGAAGCCATTAGCCGACATAAAAAGATCCAACGATATGTGGAACGATGATAGCAATAAGTATAGGTATCTCATATTTCCCTTTTCGCATCTCGTGTTAGGGTCTAGTATGCTTCTTTGATAGCAATATATGGTGACTCTCCATCTGTCGGTGTATATGATTTCCTCTTCATCTTCCCATTTCCACAGCAGAATTCTGATTGTTTTTATGCCAATTTCCTTTGATTTTATTTTGCTATGTCTATTCTATTTGATCCTCTGTATTTTGATATGTCGCAGCTCTGCTCTGTTATAGAAGGTAATAATCGATCAAAAGATTATTATTTCCCTTTTTTCATCTCTAGGGAAGCTAAAGCCATTAGCCGACATGAAAGGATCCAACGATATGTGGATCGATGATAGCAATAAGTATAGGTATCTCATAATTCCTTTTTCGCATTTCGTGTTAGGGTCTAGTAAGCTTCCTTGATAGCAGTTTATGGTGACTCTCCATTTGTCGGTGTATATAATTCCCTCTTCATCTTCCCTTCCACACCAGAATTTTTGTTTTTTTTATGACAATTTCCTTTGATTTTATTGCTGCTATGTCTATTCTATTTGATCCTCTGTATTTTGATGTGTCGCAGCTCCGCTCTGTTATAGAAGGTAATTATCTATCAAAAGATTATTATTTCCCTTTTTTTATCTCTAGGGAAGCTGAAGCCATTAGCCGACATAAAAGGATCCAACGACATGTGAAACGATGATAGCAAGCAATAAGTAAAGGTATCTCATATTCTCCTTTTCGCATCTCGTGTTAGGGTCTAGTATGCTTCTTTGATAGCAGTATACGGTGACCCTCCATCTGTCGGTGTATATGATTTCCTCTTCATCTTCCCATTTCCACAGCAGAATTCTGATTGATTTTATGACAATTTCCTTTGATTTCATTGCTGCTATGTCTATTCTATTCGATCCCCTGTATTTTTATGTGTCGCAGCTCTGCTCTGTTATAGAAGGTAATTATCGATCAAAAGATTATTATTCCTTTTTATTTATCTCTAGGGAAGCTGAAGCCATTAGCCGACATGAAAGGATCCAACGACATGTGGATCGATGATAGCAATAAGTATGGTATCTCATATTTCTCTTTTCGCATCTCGTGTTAGGGTCTAGTATGCCTCCTTGATAGCAGTATATGGTGATTCTCTATCTGTTGGTGTATATAATTTCCTCTTAATCTTTCCATTTATTTCCACACCAGAATTTTGGTTGTTTTTATGACAATTCCCACTGATTTTATTGCTGCTATGTCTATTCTATTTGATTCTCTGTATTTTGATGTGTCGCAGCTCTGCTCTGTTGAAGAAGGTAATTTTCGATCAACAGATTTTTATTTCTTTTTTGATTATCTCTAGGGAAGCTAAAGCCATTAGCCGACATAAAAGGATCAAACAATATGTGGATCGATGATAGCAATAAGTATTGGTATCTCATATTTCCCTTTTCGTATCTCGTGTTAGGGTCTAGTATGCTTCTTTGATGTCAGTATATGGTGACTCTCCATCTGTCGGTGTATATAATTTTGGTTGTTTTTTTTACAATTTCCTTCGATTTTATTGTTGCTATTCTCTATTTGATCCCCCTGTATTTTGATGTGTCGCAGCTCTGCTCTGTTATAGAAGGTAATTATCGATCAAAAGATTATTTCTCTTTTTTTATCTCTAGGGAAGCTTAGGCCATTAGCCGACATAAGAGGATCCAACGACATGTGGATCGATGATAGCAATGAGTATAGGTATCTCATATTTCCCTTTTTGCATCTCGTGTTAGGGTATAGTATGCTTCCTTGATAGCAGTATATGGTGACTCTCCATCTGTCGGTGTATATAATTTCATCTTCCCTTCCACACCAGAATTTTTGTTGTTTTTATGACAATTTCTTTCGATTTCATTGCTGCTATGTCTATTCTATTTGATCCCCTGTATTTTGATGTGTCGCAGCTCTGCTCTGTTATAGAAGGTAATTATCGATCAAAAGATTATTATTTCCCTTTTCATTATCTCTAGGGAAGCTGAAGGCATTAGCCGACATGTGGATCGATGATAGCAATAAGTATAGGTATCTCATATTTCCCTTTTCGCATCTCGTGTTAGGGTCTAGTATGCTTCTTTGATAGCAGTATATGGTGACTCCCTATCTGTCGGAGTATATGATTTCCTCTTCATCTTCCCATTTCCACACCAGAATTTTTGTTGTTTTAATGACAATTTCTGTTGATTTTATTGCTGCTATGTCTATTCTATTTGATCCTCTGTATTTTGATGTGTCGCAGCTCTGCTCTGTTGAAGAAGGTAATTATCGATCAAAAGATCATGATTTCCCTTTTTTTATCTCTAGGGAAGCTAAAGCCATAAGCCGACGTAAAAGGATCCAACGACATGTGGATCGATGATAGCAATGAGTATAGGTATCTCATATCTCCCTTTTCGCATCTCGTGTTAGGGTCTAGTATGCTTCTCTGATAGCAGTATATGGTGACTCTCCATCTATCGGTGTATATAATTTCCTCTTCATCTTCCCATTTCCACACCAGAATTTTGGTTGTTTTTATGACAATTTCCTTTGATTTTATGTCTATTCTATTTGATCCTCTTCATTTTGATATGTCGCAGCTCTGCTCTGTTAAAGAAGGTAATTATCGATCAAAAGATCATTATTTCCTTTTTTTTTCATCTCTAGGAAAGCTAAAGCCATTAGCCGACATAAAAGGATCCAACGACATGTGCATCGATGATAGCAATAAGTATAGGTATCTCTGTTGTTTCCTTAATCAAACAATTTGTCTTTGGCCAGTAAATAACTTGGTTTTTGTCGAAAAGTTGAACTGACATTCGGTCTTGACAAATATATTTTTACAACTTCCAGAAAACTACACGTCAAATTGAAAACTACAACTATACAGAACTTCAATGAAAATTGTTCCAATCATAAACCCCAAACAATCTCATATTTTCCTTTTCGCATCTCGTGTTAGGGTCTAGTATGCTTCTTTGATAGCAGTATATGGTGACTCTCCATCTGTCGGTGTTTATAATTTCCTCTTCATCTTCCCATTTCCACGCCAGAATTTTGGTTGTTTTTATGACAATTTCCTCTGATTTTATTTTGCTATGTCTATTCTATTTGATCCTCTGTATTTTGATGTGTCGCAGCTCTGCTCTGTTATAGAAGGTAATTATCGATCAAAAGATCATTATTTCCTTTTTTCTATATCTAGGGAAGCTAAAGCCATTAGCCGACATAAAAGGATTCAACGACATGTGAAGTATAGGTATCTCATGATTTCCTTTTCGCATCTCGTGCGTTTATGACAATAACTTCTCGTCTATGGTTACGTTATCACCTAGATGGTAGCATGATGGACAGTTTTTTACAAATACAGTAAACATTTCTCGAACTGCTGCAAGTTTGTCTATTGATTTGCTTCTCTCTTCTCGTCAAAACGCAGACAGCGAATAATGAATTTAAAATCGTTTAAGATTCATTACCAATCGAAATATTTCAATACCGTCCCCATTCGATCCCCAAATGTCTTCTAAACTTTGTCAGTTACTTTGTTGAACCCCAGCCAAGATCTGCAAACCTATGAATGCCTTCAGTTCGATAATATCCATAGGTTTGGCATCTTTCACGTCCAAAAGAATCCTTGATGTTATCAATATACTAATTCGTGCATTGTACAATAATTATCAAAATATCGTTGGGTATGAGAGAAAACTCCTTTGGAATGCTGGAGGGCATTCCAAAGGAGTTTTGGCTGCTCTAGCTTCACCTATTACCCCTGGCAATCTCCGGACGAAATTTTGGCACCTGGGCCTATTTCTTTCATAGAGGATTTTCACTCCATTCAATTTGCGTTCCATTTAACTTTACTTTTTCCAAAAAAGTATTTCTCCTGTTCTTCCTCTACTTCTGCCTCAGTCTCTGAATCAACTGCTTGTTCAACTTCTGAATCTCCTTGTTCAGTTTCTGAATCTCCATCGCGAATTTCTATTTCATTGTTGTCATCATCAGTATCATATTCATCAGAAAAAGAAAATGTTCATATTCTTCAAACATAACATCTTCAAAGTTCTTCAACAACTTTAGGGTCCTCTAGATTATATTTCTTACAATAATGTGCCATGAGTATCGAATGTCGGACCTTGGAAGAAAAAAAAATTCGGAGTAGGGCGCAGTGTATCAATTTGATAAAAAAAATTGTTTACATTGTACTTGCCAAAAAAACAATCAGATACACAAAATGATAACAACAACTGTATTCACATCGGGCACGGGCGTAGTGTATCAGAATGATCAATGATTTTTATATCTTAACACTAGAATATTTATTTCAATACTAAACGTAATCATCACTTAGACTGACGGGAAATATGAAGCTACTAAGGAGCAGGAGTCGGGATCGTTCGTAATTCTCCGATGCTTAGAAAAAATATCTAACGTGTGTTCGGCCAGATCAGCCGCGCCTGACGGATGGTTAAAAATATATGAATAACTTTTCTCTAGCCATCAAATTATATCGCTAATGTCTTCTAATAGACTGATATCAACTAGTATGTTCTATACTTACTTTTATTCTATTAGACTAGGAGGAATCGGCGCATGAGTACCGAAAACTATTCCACCTCAATTTTTTTATGCGATCCTCTTCAAATTGCCCTACTGATGATATAAAGGCATGTTGCCATGGGGCAACCCCGTGCCATATTGTTTAAACCGAAATTGTTTGAACAATTGCAAGGAATTGTTATTTTTCAACCGGACAATTTTTTTTATATTCTTTATGGAAATACAAATCAAAAAGTTTCTATGAGTTTTCACGATAAAGTTAATATTTTTAGAGATATGAATATTTAAAGGTTCGAAAAATCTCAAATTTGGGTACTTTTGACTCATGAAAAATATATTTAAAAAAAATAAATATATAAATAATATTTTTTTTAAATTCTTTATACAATAGTTAATAATATTCTTAATAGATATTAAAAAAAATTCATTGTTTATACCTGTTTTCTATTGTTAATTTCGCGCGCTCACAAGTATGAGTCGCTTACCTTTAAGTATCGCCGTCTCTCTCTGACTCATGCGCTGCATCGGCCTCTCTGTGTCCTGAATTATTATTTATCATTTATCTTGAAAACTATTAACTTTATCAAGATTGTTAAGGAATTTTAAAAAAATTAATTTTTTTAAAAATTTTTTTTCTGGAATTAATTTTACAAAAGTTATTCAAGCATAAATCGGAACATGTGATTAAAATTACTTTTTTATCAGTTTATATTACTTTTTTTTAATTAAAACAGAAAGTAATTACATTGAATACCTTTTTCAAACGAAGGTTATAGATGTAGGAGTATGAAATAATGAAACAAAATTTAAAATAAAAAAGTATTTATTATCAATATCATTTTTATATATTATATTTTTACAGTCTTCTGGATCACAACCACATAGAAGTATGCAACTAATATTATTTTTTTCACAGTAGCAAGCTTTGGTTGCACAGGATTTCTTACAATTACACAATTTTTTGAGATCAGTTGGAAATGGGCTTTTGTTTATAAATAAAGGTAGCAAAGTACCATTCTCTAGTACAACCGAAATTCGTGAAATCTAATGTTTCATATTGGGGATTCAATGCATTTTTCCAAATGTATGTTTGAGCAGAAGTGCATGCAAATGCAAGGCATCTGATGTGCAAGGAATTTTCGATAAATTAATATTAGTGCCAAAGCAACGAGAAAAGATACTTTGTCTAGCTTCATCCGCCGTGTTACCTTTTTTACCCAAAATATTTAAATACAATCTTTCTAAGCCTTTCAACTCCTTAGTACTTAAATCCAAGCCATTGCCAAGAGGGACTAAAGCATCACGATTTTCTTTTACTCTTATCATTTCTAAAGCTTTTTTTTTTGTACCAATTTTACTAGTCGTATCACAACCCGTAAATGCGTGTAAAGCAGGTAAAATTTCACAAACCGGGTACGACGCATACTTGTGAGCGCGCGAAATTAACAATAAAAAAACAGGTATAAACAATGATTTTTTTATAAATATCTATTAAGAATATTATTAACTATTGTATAAAGAATTAAAAAAAATATTATTTATATTTTGTTTTTATATATATTATATATATATTTCATGGGTCAAAAATACCCAAATTTGAGATTTTTCGAACCTTTAAACATTCATATCTCTAAAAATATTAACTTTATCGTGAAAAGTCATAGGACCTTTTTAATTTGTATTTCAATAAAGAATATATCCGGTTGAAAAATAACAAATTCCTTGCAATTGTTTAAACAATTTCGGTTTAAACAATATGGCATGGGGTTGCCCCATGGCAACATGCATTTATATCATCAGTAGGGCAATTTGAAGAGGATCGCATGAAAAAATTGAGGTCGAATAGTTTTCGGTACTCATGCGCCGATTCCTCCTAGTCTATATCTCAACTTCTCTTGTGAAGTATAGCCACACTTTTCCGAAAAAATTTATGTTTCTTACCTATAATATTTACATATCATGCGGGCAGTTGCTGTCACCAGGGTATGTAAATAGAAATCAGATTTTTTGACACAGCACCAATTTTGATGAGCGTCAAAAAAAAAGTTAAATCGGCTCGCAGCCATTGGCGAGTTTCGAGTGATTTATCAGTTAGGTTCGGTCTTCTGAGGGTCTGAAATTCTTCCTCTGGGATTGGGATTTTCTACACCAATCAAATCGGCAAATAATATCGCCAAGAGAGAAATAAAAAATATGTGTATATTGAGATTCGTTAGAATATATGTGCTGTTACATTCATTCGAACAACAAATGAGTATCATTTCAGACCGTCTTGGTTCCAAAAAATAAGGTCAGAAATAACTGGAATGTCTGTGAATCTATCCGCCTCTCTTTACATGGAATCATGGATTCCTTTGACATTTGTTTGTATCAGCGTTAATATTTTTGACCTCCTTCATTCGAGAAATGTGAAACCATTCTAACCTGTCCTCCCTAGGGATAACTAACTCCCTTGTTCGCGTATGTTTCAAAAGGCCAATGAACGGACTGGGATATATCGTGGAACGTTCTTTAGAAGGCATAAAATAAAATTCTTATTTCTAAACACCAGAATTCAACTATTTATGTATATTACAGAACGCTCTGTACCCTAAAGATTCCTTGCCAAAAGCTGAAAACCGTTCTCCCTCGAAGGATTCTTGAGAGTAAGGAAGGATTCTTGAGAGTAAGTCCAAAAATAATAGTCACTTTATCCTAACCGATCGAATTTTATTATTTTTTCAATCACTGAAATTTTCCCGAAATTTCTAGCTCAGTCCGCACGAGAGCAACGTTTTATTAAATTTCGATGCCAACTTCTAGCGCCCGGTGTTCGACACGTAATTATTTCCCTTGACATTATTGTTCTCACTGAGAACATTGTTCTCACTGAGAACATAAAAAAAACTCCAACAACTCCTGACCGTTGAATACATCCTTTGTACGCCAGGATACCACGCAATTTTTTTTCAGACTCCTCGAGAGAAGCCAAAAGCCGCTTAGTACGCAAGTATTCGAAGCCCCATTGGTTGAATTAGGAATCCCAACTCAAAATTCTAACCTCCGCCTAAAGTACAATCCGGCGTAGCAATATTTTCTGTCCTTACAGCAAAAAGCTTTCGATCTCAACGGAAATCATGGATGACTTCTATGTTCGGCCGATTCTTAGCCATAACATTGATAACGAGAAGATCAGTTCGACGAATATCTGAAGTATTTTACCTGGTATAACTTCAGGGAGTGTTTTTGAATATAATTATTAAGTGGCTTCGGTTAGAATGGTTCACATTTATTCCATAACTATAATAAGACTTAAACTTACCATACGCAACGTATACGGAACGTTACAATATTCTTATTTCCAATTTTTTTGGGCTAAGTTGGACTCAACTTTTGTTAATTTATATTTTGCTTCCCGTATGTTGGCATTGGAGATGATGTGCCTTAGAATATAATTTGAGTCGCAAATTTTTAGAACGAACACTAGATACATTTCATTTACATAAATACCTAAATGGAATAAATACATTCATGAATAAATAACTTTGAGAAAAATTAAACATATATAATTATATTGAATATACCAAACAGCAATGTTCATCTGTTACTTCAGAATTTGGTTCATGAGATTCATCTGCATTTTCCTTATTCCAAATATACCCCATATATATATATATATATATATATATATATATATATATATATATATATATATATATTTTATGAATATTGTTATTATTTCATTTTCAATGAGTTGAAATATATTTTGAAAAATTCCTGACATTACCTACATCATCAAAATTTTAATTAAAAAAATTATCGTCTGTCGTTTGAAGTTAACTTGTCACACATCCATAATTGAATTAGCCAATTTACATTCACACAATAATCTGAGCTTCCAGTTTTTATCAATTATTTTTTTTTTTTTTCAGAAGTTCTAATTTGAAGAAATGTTCCTTCAAAAACGTTTATATTTTTCTTTTATTTTTTAGAGATCTGGAACAGTTTTTCCCATTACAACTGTTGAGTTATCTCGCTATCATTTTCCTTTTTTTTCTCCTTCCATGAAACAATATTGCTTTTTTTGCATTCTACTTTTTTATATTCCTCGACGACATATATTAACAATTACTTCCCCGGTGTGAAATGCACATCTAGTTTTTATTACCCCCCGTTTGTCACATATCATAGTTTGTTTTTTTTTCTGCAAGAATGAATTGTTCGATAATATAGAAGGTGATATCTCACTTGAATTCAGTCGCAGTCGCTGAATCTTTGAATACTACAGAGTATTCGCCCCAATTTCGTGTTTGCTACTTGAAAGCCTAGTTTCTCGACCCATTTTGTCATTTTACAATCGGATATAATCATATGAAAATTCCCTTCTTATTCATGTATTTTTCTGTTTGCATTTTCCCGCCAGTGACGATATTCAATTGCTCATCAGATAGATCGATAAAGATAATCCACAAATTCATTTTCTATTTCTCCTTCCGAATTAATTCCATTTTGATTGATACGATGATAATGCTTAATAAAATTAATCGTGATCATATGTTTCCAAAGTACCAAGGCAAAAGTTCGATTACTTTGGAATATTCTTAAGTCTATGTTAATAAAACAAAAATACTAGGTGTGATACATAGAACACCGTGTGCAAATAAATATATCCGAATTGGAAATGAATTATATTTGAATCCACAATTCAGGAACTGAAAACAATTTCATGATGGTACGTGAAGTCTACCGTGGTACAAGGCCGCATTGAATACTGGTAAAGGGATTGATAGTTTATATTTATATCCTAAATATGAATTTTATTTTAGCAAAAAATGATATTAACCAAATGCCCCATTCATATATAAAAATTCTGATTTGCAGAGTTATTTCAGAAAATATTTTATTCCAATTCAGATTCTGAGCTTGGGGTGCTGCTGATCCCAACATTGAATATAATAGGCTCTGAATTATATTATCCAAATACCATATTGGTGTTTTTACTTCGTCTTTTACATGGCAGATGGATTTTTTCCACTTATACGGAGTGATAGTCGAAACTGCTTCATTAAAAACAGTTTCCATATCTGCAAACTTGAATATTCCTTTCTGCTACATAATTCTCAATATCAGCTCAAATTATAGTTCAATTGGATTGGACTCGCCATGGTATGATGTCAATCTCAAAACAATCTTATTTTGATTTTTGTTAATTTTTTCGATGACGTATTTATTGAATTAGATTTTGGATTGTTGTGCAATTGCCAGAGTTCTATTTATGACTGATCAACTGGGGTAAGATATTTTTGTACCAATTCTCATATAATTTCCCAATTTTTAGATGGACGCGGGCAACACTTGATGAAAATCCATAATTGAAGTAAACTAAAAACACTTCACTACGATTTTCACAAAAAATTGGTTTTCGAAACCCACGACACGTGTTCCGCTATACTATAGCGTTTTCAAGTTGAGATGAACAATTACTGGGGTTTGTTATAAATAACAGGAGCGGGTAGTTGGATATTAGGTAAACAAGTGATTATGGACGAAATATTATTCGATTTCTAGTAAAAAAAAAAAATATTTGTTGGTTCAACCTAGTTGACAGAGCGCTAATTCTAAGTAGCCCAGAACTGAGAAAAAACGCATTAGATAAAATCCGCATAATACTCACAAACAACAACTATCCCACAAACTGTACAACTCAATAGAACCAAAAAGTAATAACACCACAAACACTATTGTCACCACCAATCCATTCAATCCAGGCCTATCAGAGAACATAAAAAACATAATATTTCGACGAGCTACAAATCCCCCAATTTATTGAAACAACTGTACACCCCAGGACCAGAGAATGAAAAAATCCAACTTTATATATAATATCCCTGGCAACGACTGCAACAAATCTACAACGGCATGGGGATTAAGCAATATATTAAACGGCCTGAAATACAGAAGGTTCTAGCACAGCCCTTAACAAACACATTATAACAGAAAACCCTTTGATATATATATAAAAAAACCAGCAACACGATGAATAATAGAACAGACATCAACAATCTAAGTCAAATATACCATACAATACTATAACACAGTTTCAATCCCTAATTTCTCACATTAGCTCTTATCCATTTTCTCGAATAACACAATAAATATTTCGATTCCAAAACTCCACACGCGTTTGCGTTCATCACCCCCAATACCCTCTTCTCCACGAGATGAGATGATCGATGGTCACACAGGTACACCAACTACAGTCATTAAACAAATCCCACAACACCTGAACACTCTCCAATTTAACCATCACATAACAAAACACGCCATCGATATTCAACAATTATAGTATATTACAATAAAGAAATCATATTTCCTAAGCACAATGATCACCAAGGTACGTGATAAACTTGTCTACCCCTCTATTACCCCATAACTATTTTACCCACATGGATCTAAGCTATTGTCACACAACAAGAAATTAATTGTATTTTCCCTTTTCAGATTATTTTGTAAACCAACTGTAAAATGAAAAAACATCAAAGCAAAAATGAAAAAAAATAAAAATACTGAAGATGACCCTGGCCAGCGGCGAAACGTCTATAATGCCCTAATTTAAGTTTGATTTCAACAACAGAATCCCAATCCCAATAATTGTTTATTATTTTTATACAGATAATGAATAAATGCAGCTCATCAGATGAAATCAATACACTGCGTTATCATCTCATCCTCATCTATATTTTCAATTTCAAGTTCATTGTATTTCGAATGATACGAAACAGATGATAAAATTTATCATGATCGTTGTGGTCCAAATCAAAGTTCAGGTACTTTGGACTATTCCTCAGCCCATGTCATCAAAACACAATTGTAATATATGTACAGCGTGTCTCACTTCTCAAGTAAACATCTTCCGTAATTATTGGAGTAGAATTCTGTAATTTCACTATCTGTAGATATACTGGGGGCGTGTCTAAATTATCTCATTAGGTTGACCTGAGTGACATACACTGCGCGCCAGAAGCGATGGATATACCGATCTTTGCGAAAAATTATATTATTATTTAGTACCAAATCAGATTTTCGCTGAAAAATGTTCAGTTCTGAAAATTCCGAATTTTTCTCACTTCCCATGGAAACGCCCCCGTAACTTCCGTAATTATTGCAGTGCAATTCTGTAATTTCAATATACCGAAGTCTAAATCTCCTCTGAGGCTGATCTGAGAGACATATACACTGCGCGCCAAAGGCGATGGATATGTTGATTTCTGCGAGATTGACTCAAAATTCTTACGGATTCGTGATCAGGACATCAACTTCAGTACCAATCCAGTTTTCCGCTGACAAATTTTCGGTTCTGAAAAATCCGAATTTGTCTCATTTCCAATGGAAACGCTTCCGTAACTTCCCTACTTATCAGAGTAGAATTCTGTAATTCCCACGATCGTAAGATATACCGAAGATGAGTCTAAATATCTCCTGGGGTTAACCTGAGTGACATACACTGCGCGCCAGGGGAGATGGATAGCACGATTTTTGCAGAGTTTATAACATTAGAACGTGATATAGAGTGATAATTATCAGTATTTTTGTGACTATACATCACGTGTATAGCTTCAACGAACATCTGAGACGTGATTTTATGAATAAATTATACGCAATTATGGAGTTATTGCAAACAAAGCTCGAGCATATATATATATATATATATATATATATATATATATATATATATATATTTTAAAAGGAAAATAGGAAACAATTTCATAAAAAACCCACAAAAGAAATAATTACTTGATAGCTATTAGTTTCAAGAGATTGTTTTTACATATTTTGAAATTCTATTTCCTTTATTAAGCCTCTGTATAATATGAATAGATAAAAATATTCAAATACTATAGTACAATCAATTTCATACACGGTCATAATGATTACAACCCATAATCATTCAGAAGACTACAAGAAAGGTCTAGATTTACAAAATCATGCTGAATAAAATGTGATAAATAAAATTATAAGCTTGAAACATACAGTATATGAAATTGTATCTAACTAAAAGTAGCCAATGGGAGAACAACAAACTTCTCGATGACAATAGCCAATCAGGGAACAGTATGGTCAAATGTAAGATTTGAAACTGTGAGAAAATAAGAACGGAAAAGTGTCAGAGAAAATTATGATTGAATATTGTCTGTAAGAAAGGAAAAATAGATTCATTTATAAGTTTTGACAAATAACCCCAAACAGTGAAAATGTGAGAACATAGTGCGCGAATTCAAAAATTCAAATCAGAAGGAATGAGGAAAAAATGGTATCCAAGTAACGGAAAACAAAGCCACTAGGGAGACCGAAAATAATTTGAAAACGAATGCCACGTTTTATTTGGGAGAAAGAAAAATTCAATAATTTCAACATTATAAGCAGAAAATCAACATTACCTTATTTCTGCCGCCAGTAGAAATAAGGCCGTAAAGTCAAAAGTTATAGTTTTGAGATAATGACAAAAACGTTTAGCGTTCTCTGCTGCAAGGAAGAAACATAGTAGGAACAAATTTATTCATGTCAATAACAAATCTTATAATCAATTTGATATTTACAATAATCAGTTTCTTGAATTTTATTATTTTCAATACTTAAAAGACACTTACGGCTTTTTACAATATTTCGCTTATCTTAAAACATAACGGGATACGAAGTATAAAGGCCGTAACTGAGGCTCTTTGGTGTATTTGGGCTTTGCCGCTATTAATATGAGTGAATATTATTTGACAGATAACGATTTCTGGTATACAAAATTATATATATATATATATATATATATATATATATATATATATATATATATATATATATATATATATATATATATATATATATATATTAAATTTGAATTTCCTAACAATAAACTATAAAAAAAGTCTCCACTTTGTTCTAAGAACCACACCCCAAGAGGAAAAAAAACAACCTACTTTATAAGATACATGGTTCAAGAAACCCAAACTACAAAATATATAAATATATATATATATATATATATATATATATATATATATATATATATATAAAATGGCATGTAATTTGTTTAAGAATTATTCTTTCTTCATATAAAAATGTAAATAAAACTTTCAGATCTTTATTAACAAACAAATTATAATAAACATTTTATTCCAAAGAAACATTCAAATCTGTTATATTTGTGTTCCCTTCAAGTTCATTCCAGAATTTTATTCTATTCGCTGGCATTAGTGGACAGAGTTTTTCCAAAATAGTGTCTTTTTTGAATTGCAAAATTCCCGTAGGTCGATTTTGATTAAGTGGTTTTGTTATACCACGCTTTTCTATTTGGGCTTGAAGAAAACTCAGTTTATGATCAACACCATCAAAATCATTGTAGTAAACGAAAGTATGCTCGCCTCGTGTAAAAGATGCCATTACCATATTGTTAAGATAGGCCCGTGGTTTTGTTTTTTTCAGTTTGTACTGTGAACTGAAATCTTTTCAGTCTGAAAAATGAGATGGAGTCATGCTAATAACATCCACTTTTCCTGAGTTTGCCCGTTGTAGCTTCATGAAAATCATTGAAATCATATATATTACCACTTTTCTTCATGCTAAGCTCCACCTGATGGTGAAAACTATCGGCGCTCATGAAATTATGACCAGCTTGAAAATACTTCAGGTGAATTTTATTCGCAGCTATTTCAGAAGAGTTTACGATATATGTTAAAAAACTGAACATGCACCAATTTTTATTCTGTGCCGAACAGTTATCTAACCAGAGGGTTACAGTTTGTGCGTCTCTATTTTTCAGAAAAAAGGCATGGAAGCTACTTATTATGTCTTCCTTTTTTCTTCCTGCAATGCCTTCATGCCAGATGGCTGCCACAGCATTCAGATGTTTTTGTTCTCCTACAGGCACAAAGCTTTCGTTGAAAATAACAATTCTTGGAGTAAACAAAACAATTTTGTATTGATCCATGCGTGGAAGCATGATTACCTTTTGAAGGTCTACGGAATAACACATCATTTTTTTATCCTTCTGAAATTTGTCTTTTTGATAAGCAGCTCTAGCTTTCTTTACTTTCTCTAAATGGCCAGTTTGTTCCTCACATTTCTCGCAGTTTGGCTGAATATCTTTAGAATGTTCGTGGAAACTAAATATCCCACAAGTTTCACATTGCTCATGTCCAAGCTTAGTGAAGGAAATGTTCATATTTTTCAGAACATTTCTATATACATCATATGAGCACTGATCATTTTTGTTTTTATTATTGTAATCATTCCACATAAATTCAATATTAATGTCTTCAGGTAAATATCTTCGTCTGGAGCATGTTCCCTTCGATAATGAGAAATAGACGGATTAAAGGATTCAATATGTATTCTGATTTTCTTATGATCTAATTTTGAAGTTGATGGTTTTCTACCTACAAAAATAATAATAAGCATTTATCAAATACACCGAAACAACTTACCTCTCATATCACGTTTGGTAGACAAAAGGTAGTTCTGTGAGTTCTTCAATGCATTTTGCAACACTGTATCATTATTATATTTGAACCCCAATAAATTATTGCATTAGGAATTTGTATTACATGGTAAATAAGTATTAGGTTTACAAACTTGAGCACTAGTACCTTCTTCATTTTTCAAATAGTAGAAATAAGTATTTGCTCTTGACGAATTTTCAGTATGTTTCTTAGGAATTTGTCTCTGACACTGGCCAACAATAAAAATTCTCTGTTCTGACCAACTCATTTTCCAAAACTCATCATTGATTTGTTGTCTTCTATTTTCCGTTATTTTGTCTTTACATTTCCTTATACACTTATTTGTACATGATGTACATTCTTTCAGAGCATATGCTTGTCTTTTCTCTTGTAATTTTAGTTTTTTTCTTTCGCATTTTTTTATAGTATTTGTTTTGCGTTTCCTTGGATATCCTTTTTGGTTAGCAATTGGGATTGATTAGGAACCTCAGTTACAGTCTCAACTTCATTTACAGATTGTGATTCCCTGAGTGTGTGGCCATCATTTATTTCTGTATTGATATCTATATTTTGTTCTAGTGGTATAACAATATCTTGCAAAACATTTATTCTGGGCATCTCTCATCACATTTGGTTTCCACAACATTTTCAATTTTATTAATGTCTGTATCCAAAAATTGATGGGTTTCAGGCATATTTATATGATAACCTAGTAATTAAAAATGACTATAACAAAAAAAATACTCAACACTTTGCTATAACTCACCCTCAGTTATGTCATATTCATAATTCACATTGATCAACTCAGTAAGCTCGGGTTTTTCTTTTTCATCATATACGGCCTGTATATCTATAAAATCCAAAATGAGAAAATGGAGTTACTTTATTAATTTTCAACATCTTTTAGGATTTCCCATGATATTTCCCTACTTCTAAGATATTTATGGACCTCACAAATCGATTTAATATTATACTGAGAAGGTATTATCTTACCTCCTGAATCACTTTGTATTTCCAAATTCCTTGCCATTAAAACAATTCTTGTACTGAATATAGTTTTTTTCATTGTCGCTGATATAGCTGTATTATAGCTGATTTAAAAAAGGAAATGTATCCAACAGAGCAATTAAATATTGGTAACATTCACTGTGACACACAACGAGGACTGAAATTGCAATTTCTTGTCTGTGCCTGTCTGTCGGAATATTCTGTTTACTTTGGGTTGGTTTCTAAATAATTAGTAAAAAAGCCGTAAGGTGAGCTTCTTCTCAACTATACGGTGTTTTAGCTTCGGATGTAATAGATGCGGCGTTCTTGCTTCCCGAAACGATGACGTCTTAACTTTACGGCCTATTTCATTTCACTTTTAGGTATATTCAAAATGATTTTACGGTATTTATACTTCGTAGGAAGGTGGAAAACAATAAAACCAACCTATCTAGCCAAAAAACTAAAAACCACCAAAGTTGGACTTTACGGCCTTCTTTCTACCGACGGCAGATTTGTACACCATATACAAATATTCCAAAGCTGATTGCTGAATTTGTATGGTTCCTCCTTTTGGCATTGGAGTTCCTGAGAGCAGTGGATTGAGAGAGAATCCAAATTCTGGGTGTATATTGAACAGCGACAGTTCCAGCGACAGGTATAAACTTTCCTAGTGCACGTCACGAACTGAACAATTTCACTAATAACTCATATCCCATCAGAAGAACTTTATTTCACTTGATTTTGAACTATTAAAGAAATTTTCACTTTTAAGGTGAAAGTGAGGTTGTGTCTATTAATCCATAACCTGTTTCTCATGATTATCCATGAATATTTGTAGATTCACCTTAGAATGAGTTATCTATCGTAGGCCAGGTAAAATTAAGTTCTCCTGAATAAAGGAAATAATTGCTTTTTGATACTTTGTCGTTTGTTTTCCACAATTATCAGCAATCATACTTATAAACATTGAAAAGATTGAGATTTGACATCAAGCAGTATATGCTAGTGGCTCAATTGCCTGAACCGGCTATCTGAGACGAGAGGCGTACCAACTGAGTTTAGTCGTGGTAAAAAAAATGATAACAATTGGCAACAACGTGACGAGAGAACAGTGACGTTAGCTAGCAATTATTATTACATCACAAAACATATTATACAGGGCGAAAATACTTATCTATATCATAATAATTTGGCTCACAACGAAGAGCGGAAATTATTAGCAATCTTCATTTCATAACAACAATTTATATTTGCAAATTATCATAACATTACAATTGGCACCCAAAACGTGGGGCGAAATAATAACAAAATAATTTGTTATATCCATCATTATATAACAATTGGCGCCGCAACGTAGTGGCAGAGTAAGGGCAATATATCATTTCAAGGCAAAGTAAGGGCAATATATCATTTCATAATATTTATCGCGGAAAAGGCGAAGTAAGGGCAAGTTAAGGAAAAATATCATTTCTTAATATTTATCGTAACACTGGGCGAACATTAGAAATTGGCATTTCAACGTGTAAGTATGGATATTGGGGAATAAAGAATGGATTTGAGAGATGGTAAAAAGTTGTTTGGAAGAAGTGCGAAGGTAGAGGAGGGTGATCAGGAACAAGGAGAGAGTAGTAATGTGAGAGAGAGAGAAATAAAAAGTGAAAGTACAGGAATGGAGAGTCGGCTTCAGACAATGATGGAGTTCATGGTAGCAAGAATGGATAAAAATAGAGCAGATTTGAAAGAAGATCCAAAAAGAATGGAAGAGAAAATGGATAAAAATTCAGCAAGTATGAAAAATGAATTGAAAAATGATATGAAAAAAAATTCAGTAAGAATGAATGAAAATATAGGAAGTATAAAAGATGAAATAAAAGAAATTAAAGAAAATTCAGGAAGTATGAGAAATGAAATGAAAGAGCAAATGGAAAGAATGAATGATGGGATGAGAGAAAGTATGGGAAGAATGGAGGAAAGGATGGAAGAAAAAATGGGAAATATGAAGAATGAAATGAAAGAAAGTTTGAAAAATGAAATAAAAGAGTTGGAAGAAAACACAGCAAGTATGGAAGAAAGATTAAGAGAAAATGTGAAAGAGAATATAGAAGATATGAAAGAAAATATGGAAAGAATGGAAAACAAAATACAGACTAAGTCTATTCAAAATAAAGAAAATTTTTAAAAAAAAAAAAAGGAAAAAGGAATTTTATGTGGCAATAACACAAGAAGTATCCACTATAAATAATCATGTAGAAAGGCAGGATGAAAAAATAAGACATGAAATTAGATATGAATAGTAAACAAGAAAGAGTTGAAAATGAAATAAGTACTCTCGAGAAAAAAGTAGAAAAACAACATAAAGATACTAATTTAAAAATATAAATATAGAGAGTGAAATAACTAAAAATGTAGAAAAGATAAAATTATTAGAATTAAGAAGAACAGACAATAATTAGAGAGTAGATCATTAATAATTGTCATGGAATACAAAAAATAATGAGGAATTTGAGGGAGTAGTTATACAAAAAACAGATTATAGTAACAGTTTATTAGAAAAAGATCATAAACAAATACAAAGTATAAAAATGAATATCGATAACAAAAATAATGAGTTTATAGATAATATGAATGTGAAAAATGAAAAAGTTTTGCTGAAAAAGGGTAAAATGAGTAATAAAGTAAAAATAATGAAAATATATGACATAATAATGGCTAAGATGAATTTTGAATTGCAAAAAGGGAACGAAAATGATGAAATGATAATGATGAAAGTGAATGAGATGAACGTGGCTAACAAAAATCTTGAGTTAAAAATAGGGAACATAAATAAAAAATAATAATAATAAAGATGAATGATACCAAAATGGCTGACAAAAATTTTGAATTGGAAATAAAGAACATAAATAAAAAAATAAGAGTAATGCAAATAAATGACATTCACAGGGCGAATAGAATTTTTGAAAAGAAACAAATAAAATACAAACAATGAAATAATGATAATAATGTATAGTAAAATATCCAATATTAAAGTAGGAAAGAATGGGAATACATTTTACTTTCAAAAACAAGAAAAAAATTAAATTATGAAAATGAAAATAGTTGAAAATATTAACATAAAATTTCAATTGAAAATTTGTGAAATAAAATATAGGCTTGCAGTTACAAAACAAGCTAGATTCCATAGAAGGAGAGACAAATAATAAAAATGAAAATTTGGGGAATAATGAATTGTAGGCTAACAAATTTGATAGGTAAGTTAGGGAATAAAAAAGAAAAAATGAAATAAAAATATATAATTGATAGATAGTAAGGATTTCAGAAACATTTGAATAAAAGAAAATAAAATGAAAAACAAACGTAAAGAAAAAAATACATCAATGAGAGAAAATATTAGAGGAAACAAAACAACGCCTGAATAAAAAGTATAGAAAGAAGAGAAAGATATTGAATAAAATAAAATATTAAAAATAAAAAAAATAAAATTATTATTAGTGAATAATAAAAAGGAAGAGATGTACACAAAATAAAGTAAATAAAATGATTAAATTAATAAAATATCCAATTCAATATGAATATAAAGAACAACTGAAGGAAGAGATAAGAAAAATAATAAAACAGCATAATTGAAAGAGTACCAGTAATTGTAAAATCGATAATTGAAAATAATATCAGTATAAAATATAAAATGAAAGTAAGATAATAATAATATATAAAATGTCATATATGAAGATATCTTGAAAAGTTTTCTCTCTTGATCTGAAAGAATGTCTGAAGTCAAGTTTTTCTGGAACGAAAGAACGTAGTACTATTAGTTGTAAATAATAGTTATCGTTGTAGAATTTGTTTTTTTCTTGAACTGGTGGGAAATCCAGCATAAGTAGTTTTCTGAAAGTAGAAAAATAGTATTAGTTAATGTAGATTCAATAACTGTAAATAAAGAAATTGATATTCAAAATTTTCTAACTAGTAAAAAAGTATTGAATGTAAATTTAAAAATGTTGTTATGTTATGAAAAACCAGTTATATATTTTAAAAGGGAACAATTTCATGAAAAACCCACAAAAACAATAATTACTTAATAGCTATCAGTTTCAAGAGATTGTTCTTACATATTTTGAAATTCTATTTCCTGTATTAAGCCTCTGTATAATATGAATAGATAAAAATATTCAAATACTATAATACAATCAATTTCATACACTGTCATAATGATTACAACCCATAATTATTCAAAAGACAACAAGAAAGGTCTAGATTTACAAAATCATCCTAAATAAAATGTGATAAATAAAATTATAAGCTTGAAACATACAGTATATGAAATTGTATCTAACTGAAAGTAGCCAATGGGAGAACAACAAACTTCTTGATGACAATAGCCAATCGGGGAACAGTATGGTCAAATGAGGGATTTGAAATTGTGAGAAAATAAGAACGGAAAAGTGTCAGAGACAATTATGATTGAATATTGTGAATAGTCTGTAAGGAAGGAAAATTAGATTCATTTATAAGTTTTGACAAATAACCCCAAACAGTAAAAATGTGAGAACATAGTGCGCGAATTCAAAAATTCAAATCAAAAGCAATGAGGAAAAAATGGTATCCAAGTAACGGAAAACAAAGCCACTAGGAAGACCGAAAATAATTTGAAAACGAATGCCACGTTTTATTTGGGAGAAAGAAAAAATTCAATAATTTCAACATTATAAGCAGAAAATCAACATCACCTTATTTGTACACCATATACAAATATTCCAAAGCTGATTGCTGAATTTGTATGGTTCCTTCTTTGGTATTCGAGTTCTGAGGCAGTGGATTGAGAGAATCCAAATTCTGGGGTATATTGAACAGCGACAGTTCCAGCGACAGGTATAAACTTTCAGTGCACGTCACGAACTGAACAATTTCCAATAACTCATAATCCATCAGAAGAACTTTATTTCACTTGATTTTGAACATTAAAGAAATTTCACTTTCAGTAAAGTGAGGTTGTGTCTATTATCCATAACCTGTTTCCATGATTATCCATGAGTATTTGTAGATTCTCCTTAGAATAAGTTATCTATCGTAGGCCAGGTAAATAGTTTTCCTGAATAAAGGAAATAATTGCTTTTGATACTTTGTCGTTTGTTTTCCATTATCAGCAATCATACTTATAAACATTGAAAAGATTGAGATTTGACATCAAGCAGTATATGCTAGTGGCTCAATTGCCTGAACCGGCTATCTGAGACGAGAGGCGTACCAACTGAGTTTAGTCATGGTGAGAAAAATGATAACAATTGGCAGCAACGTGACGAGAGAACAGTGACGTTAGCTAGCAATTATTATTACATCATGAAACATATCATACAGGGCGAAAATACTTATCTATATCATAATAATTTGGCTCACAACGAAGAGCGGAAATTATTAGCAATCTTCATTTTATAACAACAATTTATGTTTGCAAATTATCATTACATTACAATTGGCACCCAAAACGTGGGGCGAAATAATAAAATAATTTGTTATATCCATCATTTTATAACAATACATATATATATATATTGTTATGAAATGATGACTGTTGTTAGTTTCACCCCGCGTTGGGCGACAAATAAAATTGTTATGTGAATGATGATATATCAAATAAATTGTTATTATAAAATGATGATTGCTAATAATTTCTGTTCGTAGTTGGGAACCAAATTGTTATGAAATGTGATTTGTAAACATAATATGTTATTATTGATTTTTGTCCCTCTTGGGTTCTACAAATTGATATGATATAGATAAGTATTTTTTCCCTGTATAATATATTTTTGCAATATAATAATAATTTCTAGCTAACGTCACTGTTCTCTCGTCACGTTGCTGCCAATTGTTATCACTTTCCTTACCACAGCTAAACTCAGTTGGTACGCCTCTTGTCTCAGATAGGCGGTTCAGGCAATTGAGCCACTACTTGATGTCAAATCTCAATCTATTCAATGTTTATAAGTATGATTGCTGATCATTGTGGAAAACAAACAAGAAAGTATAAAAAAAACAATTATTTCCTTTATTCAGGAAAACTTAAATTAACCTGGCCTATGATAAATAACTTATTCTATGGTCAATCTACAAATTTTCATGGATAATCATGAGAAACAGTCATGGATAAATATACACAACCTCACTTTTACCTTGAAGGTTGCAAATTTCTTTAATAGTTCAAAATCAAAATGTAGTAGAGTTCTTCTGATATGATACGAGTTATTTGTGAAGTTATTCAGTTCGTGATGTGCAGTAGGAAAGTTTATACCTGACGCTGGAACTGTTGCTGTTTCAATACACACCAAGAATTTGAATCCTCCTTCAATCCACTGCTCTCAGGTTCTCCAATACCAAAAAGGAACCATACAAATCCAGAAATCAGCTTTGGAATATTTTTAAATGGAGTACATACAAGGTAATGTTGTTTGCTGCTTATATTGATGAAGTTATAGAATTTTTCTTTTCCTCAAAACCAGAACGTGGCATTCTTTTTAAAATTCTTTTCCGTCTTCTCGTGGCTTTGTTTTCTGTCTCCAGGATACCATCCCTCCTTTTTCCCTTTCATTCGAATTTTCAAATTCGCGCACTTTGTTGTCACATTTTCACTGTCTGGGGTTATTTGTCAAAACTTATAAATAAAATTATTTTTCCTTTCCTACAAACTATGTACAATATTCAGTGATAATTGTCTCTGACACTTTTCCGTTCTTATTTTCTCACAATTTCAAATCTTACATCTGACCATACTGTTTCCTGATTGGCTATTGTCATCAAGAAGTGTTTTGTTCTCCCATTGGCTATTTTTAGTTAGATACAATTTCATATACTGTATGTTTCAAGCTTATAATTTTGTTGACCATATTTCATTCAGGATGATTTTGTAAATCTAGACTTTTTTGTTGTCTTTCAAACAATTATGGGTTATAATCATTATGACAGTGTATGAAATTGATTGTATTATAGTATTTGGATATTTTTATCTATTAATATTATACAGAGGCCTAATAAAGGGAATAGAATTTCAAAATTATGTAAAAACAATATCTCTTGAACTACTAATTGATAACTAATTATTATTTTTGTGGGCTTTTTATGAAATTATTTCTTTTCTCCTTTTAAAATATATAATTGGTTTTCCATAACATAACAACATTCCTAATTTGTTATACTGTATTGTTTTAATATGATAGTTGTACGGTAAGAACAACTACTTTCCTGGCAAATACCACGCAGAACGTTGAATGATATTCACCTGAAAATCCATGCATACCTCCATATAAATGGACATTGAATGCAAATGTTTCTTTCTGATAAGCTCGATTATGTTTAATTTATGTCGTGTTCACTTAACAATCCGCATACCGGTTTTAGGCTTTTTTGGCCCTCATCAGTACGGAGTAGTGAACCAGCCAAAGGGCCGAAGAGCTCTGGCTGAAGCGAGATACAACATAACCAAAACCATTATCGAGTCTATAACACCTATAGGTACGCCGGAAAAGAAAACTCTTAACTGGCGGTACCTAGTGACAGGACAGGACAGGACAGGACAGTTTTCTATTTATTCCACTTCACATGGCGTTTATCTTTCATAATAGTTGTTGTTATTTATATTTATTTATTTTGCTTTCAAATATAATTTTCGCCACTACGTTGCAATTGTTATATACTGAGAATTGTAAAAATATTGTTGTTGAATTTTATTCCACTTTGGAATACTAATTGTAGATATGTCATAGATAATTTATTTTCGCCCTGTATTATATATTTTGCAATGTAATAATAATTGCTAGCTAACGTCACTATTTTCTCGTCACGTTGCTGCCAATTGTTATCACTTTTCTTACCACGACTAAACTCAATTGGTACGCCTTTTGTCTCAGATAGCCGGTTCAGGCAATAGAGCCACTATTCTGGTCTTGATGTCAATTTCTGTGTTTATAAATACGATTGCAGATCATATCATGGTGGAAAATAAACCAAAAAGTGTCGAAAAACAATTATTTCCTAGGAAAAACTTATGTTACCCTGGCTTACGATAGATAACTTAAACTATGGTCATTCTACAATTTTCATGGACAATCATGAGAAACGGTCAAGGATAAATATGCACAACCTCACTTCCACCTTGAAGGTTGAAAATGTATTTAATAGTTCAAAATCAAATGAAATAAAGTTCTTCTGATGTGATATGAGTTATAAGTGAGGTTATTCAGTTCATGATGTGCACTAGGAAAGTTTATACCTGACGCTGGAACTGTCGCTGTTCAATACACACCCAGAATTTGGATCCCCTTTCAATGCACTGCTCTCAGGGATTTCCAATACCAAAGAAGGAACCATACAAATCCATAAATCAGCTTTGGAATATTTTTATATGGAGTACATACAATGTAATGTTGTTTGCTGCTTATATTGATGAAGTTATAGAATTTTTCTTTTCCTGAAAACCAGAACGTGGCATTCTTTCTGAAAATATTTTCAATCTCCCATTCATACCTTTTGTACACAACATTTTTTTATTTTGACCTATTTCAGTTTCTTCTTCAAAGAATTCAAAACATTTTCCATCCATTTCCAAATTTTTTTTATAATAGTCAATCTTGGCTTCTACTTTTTCCAGTTGATCAGTACCTATAATTACATCAAACTCCATATCTTTAACTACTAATAGTTGTAATTCAATATTCCTCTCATCAATCTCCAATTTTGAATTTACATATTGATTTGATTCCGCGAGTTTTTTACCATTTATACCCACTAAATTTGTTTTTGGCATCTTTACTAGAATATTTTTACCTTTCATGAAATCTTCTAAATAATTTTCTTCAATTGAAGATGCTTCAGACCCTGTGTCAATTAATATTTTTATTATTCTATTTCCTATTTTTCCTTTTGAAATTATTAATCGTATATTTTGTTCATTTTCCATATTTTCCTCATTCATTATAAATTCAATAGGGTGTTGGTAATTTGTGTTTTCCAGCCTAACATATGGTTTTCCTATCAAAAATTTTGTTCTATCTGACTAGTTGTGGGAACATTTATTTGATTGATTTCCCCACTTGATGATACTTGGTCCTCTCTTTCATGCAAATTTTCCGCACTTCGACATCTCCTATTTAAATAAACACGTCTTGTATTGTCATTTGTTTCATTGTTATTTCTACCAGCATTATTTTGTGGTTGTCTGTTATAGTAAGTCCTTTTCCTTGATATTTTGAGGGTAATTTATTATTACTATTGTAATTATTCCTTTAAGATAAACTCGATTTTGGTTATTTTGTCTATTGTTATTTCTATTCCTATCATTATTATTATTATTAAAATATCTATTATTTCTATTATTATTTTGGTTCATATACCTTTTATTCTGATTGTTTATATTTCTATTGTTATTTTGATTACTTCTTTGATAATCATTGCTGTTATATTGTGAATTCCTCTGTTGGTTATTATTATCCCAACTTATATACGATAATGTCCTCTCCAATCTCAATAAATATTGACTAAGTCTCTCCATAGTTTTGATTTCATGCATTTTATAACTTAAAGATTGCTTGTTTAAAATGCCTACTGATGTTACCTACTATTTCTTCCTCTCTCAAAACCGGATCTAAATACTGTGCCATTGCAAACATTTGGATTGCATAATTATTGTAATTCATACTTCTTTTTTCATCAAATTTTCCAAATTGTAATTTGTCTGTAATACTTAATTGTGCATTTTCCCCCCAATATTGTTTTAAAAATAAATTTTCAAAATCTTGAAAAGAATTGATATTTTTTTCCTGGCTATCAAACCATATACAAGGTTGATTAAACAAATATTGTCTAATAATTTCTTTCAATTCCTCAATATCATTTATATGTCTAGTTTTATTTTTATTATTTTAATAAAAGTGATTGGATGTAATTTTTTTATGTTACCCTCAAATTTATTATTTATTTGTATTCCATAACAATTATTGATGATTCTACTCTCTAGATTATTGTCTGTTCTTCTTAATTCTGATAATTTTATCTTTTCTACATTTTTAGTTATTTCACTCTCTACATTTATTATTTTTAAATTAGTATCTTTATGTTGTTTTTCTACTTTTTCTCTAGAGTACTTATTTCATTTTAACTCTTTCTTGTTTACTATTCATATCTAATTTCATGTCTTTTATTTTCTCATCCTGCCTTTCTACATGATTATTTATAGTGGATACTTCTTGTGTTATTGCCACATGAAATTCCTCATTTTGCTGTCTCATTTTTGTTTCTAGTTGTTTGTGAGCTTCTAACGATTCCTTTTTACTTTGTTGGGATTAAGTTTGTATTTTGTTTTCCATTCTTTCCATATTTTCTTTCATATCCTTTATATTTTCTTTCACATTTTCTCTTAATCTTTCTTCCATACTCGCTGTGTTTTCTTCCAACTCTTTTATTTCATTTTTCAAACTTTCTTTCATTTCATTCTTTATATTTCCCATTTTTTCTTCCATTCTTTCCTCTATTCTTCCCATACTTTCTCTCATTCCATCATTCATTCTTTCTATTTGCTCTTTCATTTCATTTTTCATACTTCCCATATTTTCATTAATTTTTTCTGACTTTTCATTCATTCTTTCTATTTGCTCTTTCATTTCATTTCTCATACTTCCTGAATTTTCTTTCATTTCTTGCATTTCATCTTTTATACTTCCAATATTTTCATTCATTCTCACTGAATTTTCATTCATATCATTTTTCATGCTTGCTAAATTTTCATCCATTTTTTCTTCCATTCTTGCTGAATTTTCATTCATTCATTTCCATACCTGCCATATTTTCATTCATTTTTCTACCACACCCCACTTTTCGAAATTACTTCCATTTCTATTGTTTCACTTTTTATATCTATCCCTCTCTTTTTCCCTTCCCTCTCTACCTTCTGCACCTTCTTCCAAACCAACTTTCTTAACATCTCTCAAATCCATTTTTTATTCACCAATCTCTGGCCTTACCCGTTGAAATGCCTTTACTTGCCCTTACGTTGCGGTAAATATTGAGAAATAATATATTGCCCTTACTCGCCCTTACTCGTGATAAATATTAAGAAATAATATGTTGCCCTTACTCGCTTCGGAATGATATATTGCCCTTACTTTGCCTTGAAATGATATATTGCCCTTACTCTGCCACTACGTTGCGGCGCCAAATTTTAATGTAATAATTATTTGTAAAAACAATAGTTGTAGTGAATTTCGCTTTTTGATATGAAATTTTAATAGATTTGTTATATAATGTTATATAATGTTGATATCAAATAATTTTGTTATTATTTCGCCCCACGTTGGGCGCCATTTGTTATGAAATGATGACTGTTGTTAATTTCACCCCGCGTTGGGCGACAAATAAAATTGTTATGTAAATGATGATATATCAAATTAATTGTTATTATAAAATGATGATTGCTAATAATTTCTGTTCGTAGTTGGGAACCAAATTGTTATGAAATGTGATTTGTAAACATAATATGTTATTGTTGATTTCTGTCCCTCTTGGGTTCTACAAATTGATATGATATAGATAAGTATTTTTTCCCTGTATAATATATTTTTGCAATGTAATAATAATTGCTAGCTAACGTCACTGTTTTCTCGTCACGTTGCTGCCAATTGTTATCACTTTTCCAACCACAGCTGAACTCAGTTGGTACGCCTCTTGTCTCAGATAGCCGGTTCAGGCAATTGAGCCACTACTTGATGTCAAATCTCAATCTATTCAATGTTTATAAATTTGATTGCTGATTATTGTGGAAAACAAACAAGAAAGTATCAAAAAAATAATAATTTCTTTTATTCAGGAAAACTTAAATCAACCTGGCCTACGATAAATAACTTATTCTATGGTCAATCTACAAATTTTCATGGATAATCATGAGAAACAGTCATGGATAAATATACACAACCTCACTTCTACCTTGAAGGTTGAAAATTTCTTTAATGGTTCAAAATCAAAATGTAATAGAGTTCTTCTGATATGATACGAGTTATTTGTGAAGTTATTCAGTTTGTGATGTGCACTAGAAAAGTTTATACCTGACGCTGGAACTGTCGCTGTTTCAATACACACCAAGAATTCGAATCCCCCTTCAATCCACTGCTCTCAGGTTCTCCAATACCAAAAAGGAACCATACAAATCCAGAAATCAGCTTTGGAATATTTTTATATGGAGTACATACAAGGTAATGTTGTTTGCTGCTTATATTGATGGAGTTATAGAATTTTTCTTTTCCTCAAAACCAGAACGTGGCATTCTTTTTAAAATTCTTTTCCGTCTTCTCGTGGCTTTGTTTTCTGTCTCCAGGATACCATCTCTCCTTTTTCCCTTTCATTGGAATTTTCAAATTCGCGCACTTTGTTGTCACATTTTCACTTATAGGGGTTATTTGTCAAAACTTATAAATACAATTATTTTTCCTTTCTTACAAACTATGTACAATATTCAGTGATAATTGTCTCTGACACTTTTCTGTTCTTATTTTCTCACAATTTCAAATCTCACACCTGACCATACTGTTTCCTGATTGGCTATGTCATCAAGAAGTTTTTGTTCTCCCATTGGCTATTTTTAGTTAGATACAATTTCATATACTGTATGTTTCAAGCTTATAATTCTGTTGATCATATTTTATTCAGGATGATTTTGTGAATCTAGACTTTTTTGTTGTCTTTTAAACAATTATGATTATATTCATAAGCATTATAAAAATTATTTTTAAGTTTTAAATTATTTTTTTTTTCAACTACTAATTATTAACTAATTATTATTTTTGTGGGTTTTTTAAATTTTTTTTTTTTAAAATATATAATTGGTTTTCCATAACATAACAATATATATATATATATATATATATATATATATATATATATATATATATATATATATATATATATATATATATATATATATATATATAAATATATATATATATATATATATCGAGTCTACAGGGTGGCTCAAAAAAGTGTGGCATATCAAAGTAGTGTTTTTTAAATGGAACACCCTGTATTCCGTTACACTTCTGAATAGGTCAGGAAACAATAAAATGATTTCATTCAAGGTACTATGTACCTAATTATAACCGTTGTCGAGTTATTGATTCTTTTATGAAAATGGTAGGTACAATTGGAAACTAAATAACATCGAAATGCATAGAAATCATCCCTTCGAATTCTGACAAAGCATGAGAGAGGTTTCGGGCTATTGATTTCGATAAAACCAGTTTTACAATATTATACAGAATGTTCGAAAATCATTGTCAATTTTTTTTAATTTCGGACAAAGATAATTTTGTTATTTCCAATAGAACACCCTGTATTTTTTCGGTATCAATAATATAAAATTCAATGATCTTTTATTCCATATTGGAGTCCCCTATATCTAACCTATATAGTTTTTCAGATATTGGCTTTTCCAAATAGTTGTTCTTATTTCAATGCATTCTTTGAATCAAGATAGCTTTGAAACGACATTCATTTGATTCTCTCTCAGAATTTTCATTGACAGTTGTTATTTTTCACTTCATCGAACATTTTTACTGTTCACTAAAATGAAGTTATCATTTACATTCATATTCTGACAATAGTTGATTGAACAGACTATACAAATTTTTTTTATTATTCAACTGAAACAACAACAAAATATGAAATAAATGTATTTGATTCGAAGTAGGTGCTCGAATTGACGACCATCCTGTTGAATACAAAGAGCCACTCTCTCTATGAAAGACTTCTTAACATTTAACAACTTTTGAGGCGTCACTCTTCGAAAAGCAGCCCTTATTCTCTCCTTCATATTTCCCAGTGTGGTTGGAGGAGTGTCATAAACCTCATTCTTCAAGTATCCCCATGGGAAAAAATCGAATCAGGTCAAATCTGGTGACCTCGCTGGCCAATTTTGTGGTCCTCCCCTACCAATCCATTTATTCGGGAAGCACATATTCAAAAACTGTCTGATACTGAATTTTAAACGGTGCCGGAGCTCCATCCAATTGTAACCACATCCGTTGTCTAATATTTAGCGGCACACTCTCCAGAAGCTCAGGCAGATTATCTCGTAAAAATTGTAAAGAAGTTTGACCATTCAAGTTCCCTCAAAAAAAGTATGGTTCTATAACTTGTGTACCTATAATTCCTCCCCACACTTAACAGACCATCTATTCTGGTGATCCAGAGTGCGGAAAAAATGAGAATTCACATCACTATAATAATGGAAGTAGTGTCTGTTCACTAAGCGATTGTTATGAAAAGTAGTTGATCAGAAAATAAAATGGAATCCAATAAATGTTCATCCCCACTGAACTTGTCCAGAACCCATACACGAAACTCGATTCGTCGATGGAAGTCTATTCCATATAATTCCTGGTCATTCGAGAAAGCACAAGTTTTACATTCAGAAAAAAAATTATCTAAAATATTATTTCTTGAAATGATTGAAATTAATAAATCCAATCAAAATATGAACAAAATAACAGATATCGAAAATCTTCGCAAAATCTACATTTATCTTCTACAAATAGATTGAAACTGATGATTTTCAATGAATATAATATGAAAATTTACACACCCACTACATATTTTATATTCTTCTGACGATTAATCATATGTAGTAATTTCAAATCCTTCAATGTCATTTGAAACGTCAAAGCTATAACACCATACCGACAAATGTTTACATATATTTTACGTTTTTCTTTAAAGTTAATGTAAGTACTTACTTCATTTTAAGTATTTTTTCTCAATAATGTAATACATATGTTGGGACCCTGAAGAAGTTTCAAAATCCACCTGTGCTGACTGAAGATCTCCGTGAGAGCGTTATAATAAATTATATATATATATATATATATATATATATAAAAAAAAAAAAAAAAAAACTATGAATTTGAAATAAACTTTGTTCATAGTTTTTTTCAACTAGTCCAGTCACGAGACTACCCTTTCTTCTATATATATATATATATATATATATATATATATATATATTTATATTTCTACCAAGTGTTGTTCATCCTTGCACTTCTTCAGCGTACTGATGAGGGCCGAGAGCCCGAAACACGTGTCTACGGTTAACACATCTCTTTAAGGGTTATGTCCTTCACACATTTTGAATAATATCAAAGATTTGAACATCCCAATTGACACAAATAATGGTAAGAATTTACACGAAATTCATACATTCAATGAAAAATTAACCAAGATAATGTTAAATTTAGAAATCAAAATAACACATAATGACCTCAAATCATCAGAAATATACTTTTCGAAACTTTTTAACTTCCTCATAACATAACTACCTAATGATATCTGGATAAATTATACAGAAAGACAAACGATTTCCTACAATGAAATATTCAAAGATATAAAAATTAAAAATATCAACAAGATAAATAGATTAAAATTTTCTTACCAGAATGATATCAAAACAAAGAGCACTTGGCTCAAAAATTTGACTGATATAATTATACCAAATGATATTGAACATTTTCTTGCTTTGGGATTCAAATTCAGTTTACCTCCTACTACAAGAGACGTATCGAAAACTTTTGTCTGATATCGAATCACTAATAAATGGATTCAATAATGAGAAAAAAGATATTTTCAGAGCAAAAATAACAAATATGGTTACCAACTTTTTTCAAAAACCTCAAACAAATGAAACAACACTCAATTCTCTTTATAAAAAAACCAAAGAATTTTTCAAAAACCATCCTAATCTCATTTTAACAAAATCAGATGAAGGTAATGTAACAGTCATTTTAGAAAAAACTGAATATATAAAAAAATCTCATGATATCCTTGATGACGAAAACTCTTACACCAAATTAAATAGAGATCCTACCTCAACCATTGAACAAAAAGCAAATAAATTTATTTCAGAATTAAAAAAATCAAAAATGATCACTGGAGCAGAAGCAAAAAAATGTATGATATACAGTTCTTATCACCAAAATACTATGGTTTCCCAAAATTCATAAACCAAAAACCTTTTCTATTACCCAAAAAAAAATTTTCCTTATGTTAAAGATTTTTTCGAGTTTTCTAAATTCATCAACGAAAAACAACTTCCACAAAGCTATGTCTTTATAAGCCTGGATGTTGTTTCCTTATTCAGTAACATACCGATAGAATTAGTGTTGAAAAGTATAACTAGAAGATGGAGTAAAATAGAAGAACACTGTAATATTTCACAAACAACATTTTTAGAAATCATTCAATTCATATTCAAATCTAGTTTCTTTTCGTTCGAAGGAAATTGCTACAAACAAATTCTTGGAACACCTATGGGAGCTACCATCTCACCAATCATTGCTTCGTATGTAATGGATGACCTTTTCGAAGAAATATTACCACAATTGACCTTTGAAGTTCCATTTTAAAAAAAATTTGTAGATGATATTATCTGTGCAATACCAATGGATAAATCCGATGAAATTTTAAGAAAAGTAAATAACTACAATAAAAATTTACAATTCACAATTGAATTAGAAAAAAATCAAAGTATTCCATTTTTAGATACTAGAATAATTCGTAGAGAAAACAATTCACCAATCACAGATTGGTATATAAAACCAACAAACTCTGAAAGATACATAAACTATCATTCCTTCCACTCAAAAAGAATGAAAATAAATTTGATTCTTTGCATGAAAAAAAGAATCGAGATGTTGGTTCATCCTTCATTGAAAAACAGAAATTTTAAAATTCTCAGAAATATTTTACTAGATAATTCTTACCCCAAAAAACTTCTTAATAGAATTCTTCTCAATACCAACTCTGATAGACAAATTAATAATGATGACACAAATAATCAAAATTCAGAAAATAACAATGAAAGGATAATTTATTTTTCAATTCCTAATATAGGAATTCTATCATCAAATATAATTAAATTATTCAAGAATGAAAGTAACATAAAAATCTTACAAAAAATATCAAGACTATTTGAAATTTAAATACGAGGTTAAAAGATCCCACACCAGATTTGAAGAAATCAAATGTTGTCTACAACATACCATGTAACAACTGTGATTTGAACTATATTGGTACAAGTTCAAGAACTTTAAATAATCGTATTATCTCTCACAGAAGTGATATAAGACTCAACAAGAAGTCATGTGCATTAGCTCAACATGCTATTGAAACAGGCCATAAAATATCATTCGAGGAAGCACAAGTTTTACATTCAGAAAAAAATGTCCCTAAAAGATTCTTGAAATGATTGAAATTAATAAATCCAATCAAAATATGAACAAAAAAACAGATATCGAAAATCTTAGCAAAATCTACAGTTATCTTCTACAAATGGATTAAAACTGATGATTATCAAAGAATATAATATAAACATTAACACACCCACTACATATTTTATATTTTTCTGACGATTGATTAATCATAGGTTGTCATTTCCAATCCTTCAATGTCACTCGAAGCGTCAAAGATATAACACCATTCCGACAAATTTTTACATATTTTACGTTTTTTCTTTAAAGTTAATGTTCATTTATCATCCACTCAGATTGCTGTAAGTACTTCCTTCATTTTGAGTATTTTTCTCACAATAATGTCATTTACATATTTTAGGACCCTGAAGAAGTTTCAAAATTGAAACGAATGCTCGGTCCATCGTATTGAAGAGTTTTTCATAGTTCAACACTTGTGCTGACTGAAGATACCCGTTATTCACCACTGTTCATACCAATTTCCAGTCGTTATTTCTAAATTTATATATATATATATATATATATATATATATATATATATATATATATATATATATATATATATATATTCAATTTCCGCTGTTGCTAACTCTCGTTGCGTCCATACCATAAATCGATAAGTGTCGCAACAGTTCTTTTTCATGACGTCATCATGCATATTAACAGCTACGTTTAGCATATTATTATACATAGATAAATAAAAAGTGACTTATTCATAAGTTCTAGGAAGCATATCTCCAAACATCTCTGGTGATGCTGGTTTTCGGAAGGCTCTTGTAGCCATGGTTGCTTAATAGCGGTAATGATAATATATGTTAAATGTGGGAAAATTATTTATTCCCACCATTTATAACCTATTGTACTTTCTTAAGGCACACATGTTTCAGAATTTATATTTTTAATATTTTAATTAGTAACTGTTCGATGAATTTTAATGTGTATAATTAGTTGACGATTTAAAACATGAGTTGCCAACTTCAAAGTCATAACTTATATTTCACCGTACTTTACATGAAGAACATTCATAAACAACATAGAAACTAATCTCAACAAAGATGTAAGTTATTAGTACCTTAAGGTTCGAATGACACACTATCTTGTTCAATTCTTCATTGTAGTATCCCTGAAGATGGAAATAAAACATTCCGAAAGCTTGGACAAACTTTAAAGAGTACACTTTTTCTTTTGCTGCATACCTCAATAATCAATTTGTATATATATATATATATATATATATATATATATATATATATTTATATATATATATATATTTATAGATTTATAAAGGGTAAAGATGAGATCATTTACAAATAAATGTTAGCCAAGGTGAGATCATTTTGGGAAGGCGAGATCCATTTTTGGATCTCGACTTTTTCAGTGTTTATATCGAATTTTTTCGGTCAATATTTATGTGGGAGATTTCTGTTTTGAATTTTTTGCCGGATCTCATCTTAATTTTTTTTCTCCAATTTAATACACCAGTATGTATTGTTATACTAGAAATAAATAATAATAAATACATTGAATTTTCATTGACGGCAGAGGGCGCTTATGATATGAGTATAAGATTATGAATATTAACCAAAGAGAGATCCGAATATTCGGCAACGTCGCAGATCTCATCATTCTCCAATTTATAATACTGTTAAAAGTTGACATATCAGAAAATAATAAGTTTTGATTCCAAATTTTTAAAATTTTATAAGACAAAACATTTTGAGAATTTTGTGAGAATTATATTCTGAATAAATGGCTGGAAGTTATAAAACGCCTAAGATATGGTATTTTGTTTTCTCTTCTCTTCTCTTCATCATTGTTACTTTCTCTCCTCTACAAAATGGAATTATTGAATTCTAAAACGAACATTTCTTATTTTCAAAAATATGGTCTTGGATTTTTTAATCCGTTTTCAGTTGGTCGATCTCCCTGATGTGGTGATTTACAATAACAATCGATAAAATACATATTTCAGTGAAACAAAGTTTGCTAAAAAGTATGAAGATATTGAACACTTTGTTTTTGCCTAAAACTTGTCTTTATCTAACACATTATTCAGTGCGAAGTACTTCATAGTTGCATTGTATTTATTCGAAACCAATGAGAGGATGAGATTCCATTTTTTTTCCTATTTGCGTTATCTCCATTCATAAATATTATGAATTAGAAGAAGAAGTTGTTTCATTAACATTTTTGTTTTCCTGAAATAATACGTTTTGAATGAAAACAATTCAATCAAGAAGTAAATAATGTATTAGACAAAGACAAGTTTATAGCAAAAACAATGTTTTAGAGTATCCATACACATTTTAACAAAATTCTTTCCACTAATGTGTTCATTTCATCTGTCGTTTTGGTACACCATACGGAATTAAAATCCAGGACCATATTAAAAAAATAAAATTGATGATGGTTGCTCTAAGAAGAAACGTCGGATTTGTAATTTCATGATTACTTTTCGTATAGGAGAAGAAGTGACAATGATGAAGTAACTCATTTCAAAATATCTCTTCAAATAAACTGAGAGAAAATTCAAAGTATTTTGCAGAATTTCGTTTTTTTCCGGATATATCCGTATTCCGATTTCTCTAAATTTGACACGAAATGACGCAACTTTGCTTCAATTTGTGCCACCTATATTTCATATGGTTCCCGAGATCGCCATGTTCAACCTCCAATTTGTAACAGCCTGTACAGAAGATCTTTCAAATTCTCAGGAAAACTATACTTAGTAATATTTTATATATTGAATTTAGTGTACGAAACTGTTGATATATTCGATTTGACGAATCAGAAACTTCCTAAAATTTGCGAATATTCTGAATCGAACCAATATAACTTGGTAAGTACAAAAAAAGACATCTTGAAGGATATCTGAGAATTTATTAACGGGAAATTAGTTTTGTTAGAATATCATCTTCTTTAAATTCTAAATGTATTATAATTAAAAACTTTTATTTGCACCCAAGTTTTATCTTCAAACATTGCCTTGTATTCATTTTTAAACTGTAGACACTTTTCCTTTTTGGGGGTAATCTCTTTACATATATGTTTTTTGAAAAACCCTTTCATTAAAGATTTTTGTTTGTTACTCCACGATCCACGTTGCTTCGTCTCCATTTTGTTTTCTTTCTTCTTTTCATTACGACCTGTTCCTATAAAAAACCATTTTCAATCCGAAATTTTCAATTAGATGATAAATGTACCTCTGTTGGATTCAGAGCTGGAATGTTGGTATTGTAAAGAAATCTTGAAAATATGCCTCCAGGTCAACCTACTGGTACTTATATGTAACACTAACTTTCATGGAAGACCAACCAAAAAATTATTGATTTTATCATAAAAGATAATGATTGACATGAAAAATATGCTCATTAGTAAAACTATATATATATATATATATATATATATATATATATATATATATATATATATATATATATATATATATATATATATATATATATATATATATATATATATATATATATATATAAAACCACCCTTCTCTCTCTCTCCTATATATATATATATATATATATATATATATATATATATATATATATATAGGGAGAGAGAGAGAACGGGTGGTCGTTTCTGACTAGTTAGGGATGGAACCAATAAATAGTGGGGTTTTGCAGCAAATAAAACAGAACTCTCCAAAAGTTGTCCAAGCTTTCGGAAATTCTATTAATTATTTCCATCATCAGGTAAACTACGAAGGTGTAAAATTGAAGTTAGTTTTTTTGTATATAAAATATAGGTTGAATGTGACTTACATCTTTGTTGAGAATGATTATACAGGTGTTGAAATATAATGGTTGACACATTATGAAGGATGAATGATGATATAATACAGTTCAAAATAACTAGTTAAATATAAAATAAGAATTATTACAATTTCTATTGGTGACTGTCATTTCCCCATGAGGGAAGAAGTGTCAAGTACAGGTTAGGTACTTCTGCCAGGTAGTTGACATGACATCTGACATATCCTCTGATAGACCAAAACCAAATTGAGACTTATAACAGTGGTGCCAATTGTATGTTGCCAACATAATTATTTTTGTATGATTAAAGATTGGAAAAATTTATAGTGAGGTTGTTGTTTGACAACTTCTTATCCAACGTCAATAGATAAGAGTAAATTTCACTAAGATGATTTATATCTGTTTTTTTATTTATACAGTTGTTATTTTCAAAAATATAGGCCATTTCTAGAGAGGATCTTTTTGTTGAGTGCGATTCACCAGCTAAGACCTTTGTGGATTCATAATTCATATGGTGGTCAAACTTGTTCACATGATCCGCTAATGCGCATCTTTCTGGGTGTAATCTGCGATCACTTATGTGGGAAACGATTCTAGCGCCTAATGATCTTGAGGTTTGACCAACATAATTTTTATCACACATTAGAAGACAAGGAATACTGTATATTACATTCGTTTGTGAAGTTAGGGGTACTTTATCTTTGATTTTTGTGTGAACTGACCTAATAGTTAGGACGGTTTTATTTGCAATTTTGATGTTTGATAGATCATGAAAAATTCTAGCTAATTTCGGTGTCATTTCTCTGAAGAAAGGTATACATGACTTGTGCTGGGGCAGTATCAATATCATTGTTATCATTGTTGATAAGGGGTGTTACATTTGGTCTGGTTACAATCTCAAGTGAGGTTGATGTATTGAACAAAATACTTTTTACCATGCTGGCTGGATATGAATTATCAAGAAGAAAGTTCAAAATAATATTATGATTTTTTTTGTGAAATTGTATGTCAGAGATTTTCAACACTTTATTTTTCATTTGTTTGACTAGGTTCACTTTCATCGAATGTTTATGATACGACCAATAATTCATATATCTTCCTGAGCTACATGGTTTCCTGTACCAATCTACTAAGACTTTATTATGTGTTGTTCGGATGAACTTTCTGTGAACAAAAGGTACGGAGTGATCAGTATCTTCTGCTTCCATAGTGAATTGTATATATGGGTCAAAACTATTGAATGTGCTAAGAATCTTTTCTGTGCCATCATTCGGCAGTGCTATAATGATGTCATCAACATATTTTTTGATGAAATGTGGTTTGAATGATAGAACTGGTATATTTATATATATATATATATATATATATATATATATAAAATAAGCCAAGCTTTTACGAAGATGAACCCGGCTTAATCGACGGTGCAACTGCTCTTTACTTGTAGCTCAGCTTTTTCAAAGCTTGGCTTTATTCTTTTCGGAACAAACGCGCCCAAATCTTAAATAACATTTGAAGCATCTGTCTTGCCTTCACATCGCAACTTCACATAAGTGACAAAAGTCAACTCTTTAGAAGTAATTTTTTTTATAATTCCTCTTTTTCTTTTTTTACTTCGTTCGCTGACATCAAAAGACTTCTGTTGGTGTATTGCTTGTGGTCATTCATATTTCCCTTGTAACCAACTGTCACTTCTTCTACGAAAAATATCTTCTATATTATGCGAAGCGACCCACCGACGCTTTATTTTTGATTTTCGATATGATAATCTGTGCTTAACTCATTTTCGTTGTTCCTCAGAGTAATTTCGAAAATTCAACAAGGAATATTCTGCATGGTCCATTTTTTCGTTTATGTCGTCTTGCATGTTGAAATTAGAATAGTGTTGTATCTTTGAAAACACCCTTCTTCGCATAAATGCAAATGTCTCTTTCCTAATTTTGTATTTGCTACACACGACACATCTTCTGGTCAACGGTCTTCGATTCTCACGTAATGAATACATAATGGGAAAATGTCTTTCTATCAGGCGTAAAGGAAAATGGTTGCCATCATCTGCCATATTACTTCGTGAGCGTAATGATTGTTTTCTTTATTTTTGTACAATTTCTTTTACTCAATTCATTTATCTAATGATGGGATATTTTTTCTAGTTTCAATCTTGTTAATGGCATGTAAATTCATTAGGGCAACGTCGAGTATGTGAAAAAATACTTTCTTGTATCATTTTATTGTTTTCTGACTGATTCGGTTAAACTCAAGCGCATGTCGGGATGCGACTGATCCACTTCTATTTATGAACAATATAAATACTTGAGCATCGTTCAAACTATCTGAGACTAACTTGTGTGAAGTGATGGAAACTATAAAACACATGAAAAACAAAGGTTCTTGTGGAGTTGATAACATATCAATGAAAATATTCGAAAATATGCCAATCTTCACGTTGGTGTTGTTTGTACAGCTAATTAAGAACTCCTTTGCAACAGGGACCTTCCCAAATCTTCTTGAAAACCTCAATTGTAATTCCTATCCACAAAGGTGGTGAAAAACTTGATCCATCCAATTATAGGCCCATCCAACTTATACCAGTTCTAGGCAAAATAATTGAGAAACTAGTTAACCCTCTATTGCACAAGATCGAATTTTTCTTCAAAAAAAATTTCAACTGTGTATTCTGGCTTGTAAAATACATAAAAAATAGTGAACAAATTATTGAACCATCATTTTCAAAAACTTTGCCGTTTTAAACTTGGTTCCCAATTGGGAACATTGTACAAAGAAACAACAGTCATCGTTTGAAATATGTATTCTCACTGCAGTGAATATCAATAATGATACTCTACAAAACATCTTTTTTCATCGTATAAACATAGGTATACTTTACATGTAGAACAAAACATTATACTTTTTCCATTGCATCATTGCATCCGTCCAATCGGCAACGATTGCGTTGTTGAGAATGTTGGGGCCAGTGACCAATTCCATCAGTTCTGGTTTCAAATGGAGGAGAAGCCTCTTTATGCTTCCTTTTTTTATATTTTGTCACGAGAGATGTATTGCTTGGTCTACCTCTCTTATTGCTCACTACATCACTAGATCCTATTGTAGTCAGCACTTTTGCTGACTCAATTCTGAACTGTAAGAGAGGCATTTTTCCATACCCATCAGGCTGGTCCTGATTGTGGTGTTCTGAAATGCGTCTGTACAACAACCAAGCATTACATATGACCACATCTATCATATGGAAAAACAGCCTATGATACAATTTTTTAGATCTAGTACGAATTCTGTATAATCCAAGTGAGGAGTCAAGAAGATCTACCCCTCCCATATGTTTATTGTACACCTTCACAATGTCTGGGCAGTTGATATCCTCCTTTGAGTTATCAGATTTGAAGAATTTTCGAACCTTGTGTGACGGCTGACTACCAGCAAAAGTGGATAGTAGTGTAACCACTTTATTGACATACCACTGTACAGCCTTTAGCTGTTGATTTTTGTATGTTGTTATTTTCTCAGTATAGGAACCTCTATCTCTTTCTTTCCATTTTTTTTCTGTAGGAAAGCTGCACCCCATCAACCGGTTTGTTCTAACAGTGCCTACACAATCAATTCCATTCTGTGACAAGTGACTGAACAAAGGAATGCCTGTAAAGTAGTTATCACAGTACAATTTGTGATGGAGATTTTTTGGAATGTTTCGACTCATCCTGTGAACAACATTACTTGCAGAACCAAAATCTTGCTCTCCTTCTTCTGCAGTTACTTTGCCAGTAAATAATTCAAAATCATATGAGAAACCACTGACTCCTGAAAGGACCCACAACTTATATCCCCACTTATGTGGTTTCTTGGGATAATAGGTTTTTATAGAAATGTTTCCCTTGAAGGGTACTATCTGTTCATCGCAGGACAAATTTTCTTCCATTGGAATTTTGGTACACACTTGTTGAATGTGATCGATGACAGGTTGAATTTTTTCCATTTTGTTTTTCATTTGCTGATTATTATTGAAATGCAAATTTCTCTTCATTTCGTGAAAACGGATCTGTGGCATAATATCCGCAACTTGGGAAACACGCGTGTCTGCAGACCAGTACATTCTTGTGCTGGGTAGTTTTATAACCGACATCCATAGTAAAGTGCCAATGAATTTTTGAATTGTTGTTACCAATGGGTGGTTTGGATTGGATTGAACCGAATAAAGCACTGTCATATCTACCATCAACTTCATGAATTCATCCGTAAAAAAACTGAAAATTGCATAAGGAGTGCAAAGTTCTGAAATTGCCTCTGGTAAATCAGTAGAACCACAAAATTTCACTTTGTCGTTGTCTGTGGAAGTTTGATTTTCTGTCCGCACTAGCTTGCGCACTTGAGAATTTGCAGAAGATGTAGCGTTTATGAAGTCACTTAGAGGTAGTTCATCTTCAGATTCAAAATTTGTCAATGTTTCATCGAAATTCTGGTATTCTGGAATGTGATCGTCTTCATCTGCAAGAATTGAATCTTCACTATCACTCGGTATACTTCTAATTTGATGAGAACGGTCACTTTTCCCATAGAAGGATTTCGTGGTGATGGATTGCAAAGTTTCATTCATTTTGTGTTTTCAACCGCCTTTACACAGTGTTCCCAAATGGGTACGATTATCTAAAATCAAATTTAGTAGATGAGTACTCATAAAGTAATAAAGAAGAGTAAGTACTCACCATAAGCAGGTTATAATTCACCCACAACTATTTTTGCAACGCAAAAATAGGTTTCTAAATGACAATAACAACCCCATCAAAAACGTGATAATGGATAACCTCAAACGTCCATGACACTTTCTCCTATTTGAAATGTTACCAACTATTTAATGCCCTGCCACCTACAAGTTAGTAGTCGAACTCATTAAACAACGTTCCCGAGAGGGAACTACGGTCACGCCAAGCTTTAAAAATGCAATTTGAAGGAATAGAGATGTTTTGATGCACTTGGTTCCCAAATGGGAATAGAATGCAATAGAGGGTTAAGGAGAGTCTAAACGGGCAACATTTTTACTGCAATATGTGGCTGCAACAGAGTGGCCGGCAACATTGCCAGCAATAACAGCCAGACTATGCAATATTGCGTAATATTTTTAGTATGGCCCGGCCATATAGCTACATATGTTTGGTATTGCCGCATGTATTAATATGTGTTGCAGCGAAGTTGCCGGACGATCGCTTGGCGAACGAAAATACTCTGCAATATTACTTTGTTTAAGGCTTGTTTAGGTAGTTTTGGTGTTATTTCGGAGGTTTATATAAATCAAAATGACTAATACGTGGTCTAATGAAAAGATTATTGATTTTATCAATCAGGTACATTCACACCCTGAGTTGTGGAATGTGGAAACCGGAATATATAAAGATAGAAATGCTAAAAAAGATGGATGGGCTGTTATTTCCGACAAATTTGGTATAACCAGTGATGAGGCTTACAAAAAATTTAGAAGCTTGAGAACTTACGCAAAGAATGAGGAGGAAAAGAAGATTAAAAGCGGTAATGCCGGCGGTAAAGTAGTGAAATGGTTTGCTTTCGACGCGATATCGTTTATTCTTGCTCAAGATACCCCGAATACTGGATTGGACAGTGAAAATGCAACACAGGTGAGTATTATTGTATCAATGTATGTATGTATATAGTACAGTGATATCAAGTTCTTTGTGCTAAATATTCATCTTGCCATGCCACTCGACCCTGCTCTGTCATAAAATAATTCATAAACTCGTCTCTCATTGCTTTTGCTCTTGTGGTTACATTTCTCCCCAGTTTTCTTAAATGTGCTAAGTGTTGTTCATCCAATCTCCACGAACCTGGTGTTACAGTTCCAACGTCTATTTCTTCACGATCAAAGGACCCAGGTGGTGAATACAGAGCTTGTGCTGTTGTGTTTCGTCGCAGAAAATTATGCAAATATGCACAAGCTGGAACTATACTGTGTACATGTTGTAAGTCAACATTAATAGTTGTGTATAATATACGGAAAACTGAAGCCAAGATACCAAAAGAGTTTTCCACGATTCGGCGTGCCCTGGATATCCTATAGTTACATACACGTTTAGGAGACCCTTTTTTCAAATCTATAGTATAGGGCTTACAAATATTCTCGGTTGAAGGAAATGCATCATCTGCCAGGAAAACGTATGGTGTCAACATTACTCGACCAGAGAGGGATTCAGGAGGCGGTATGTTGAGATTTTGGCCTAGGAGTGCTTTCCCAAAAGCTGTATGCCTAAAAACTCCCCCATCGGATATTCTTCCTCAAACTCCAGCATGTACATACAAAAAATTGTAACGTGCGTCTGTTACAGCAAATAGCACTATGCTGAAAAACTGTTTATGATTAAAATATGGACTACCACTGTTCGGTGGACAAGTAATTGCAATATGCTTGCCATCCATTGCACCCAAAAAGTGAGGTAAATTCCAACGATCTTCGAAATCTTTCGCGACTTGTTTCCTCTCTGTCACTTTTGAGGGCATCTGGAAAAAAAAATTAATTAAACTTTGCGCCAATTCAGGAACCTAATTTTTTGAGTCAAAATCAACCTGCTGCAACTTTTTAATTATTTTTTTCTAACTTAGTTTTCATCTAAATTCTGTATCTAATAAAGAAATTCAATTAGATAATTTTTTCTTTATATTATTTAGCATTTCTTGCATTTTCAGGTGACTGAAATCCCAGACACTGACAACAGTGCTGACCAAGAAGAATATGTGGATTCAGAAACATCGGACTCTCTGCTATCCTCACATCCCACTCCAAAAGCACGTGTCTCTAAGAGCACTAAGACTGCAGATCCAATTTAAGGAAGGGCTCAACAGATTATACGTCATGCTGGTGAAAAAAGGAGAAATGAATATAGTGGTTTCGGAGAGCATATAGCAAACAAGTTAAGCAAATATGATGCTCACACCTGTGCTCAGGCAGAACTAAAAATAATGCAAATTCTGTTTAACTGTGACATGGGAATGTATAGAAAACAATGTTCGTCTACCAGTACACCGTTACAGAGTCCTAACAACGATAGCAGGAGCAGAGCTAGCACTTCACAAAGCCAATATTTAGACACATCCCATTCATACTCTGTATGTTATGTTCCTCAGACTGAAGACTTTGCCACCGCACATCAGTCCCAGGCAACGCAAAATACTTTCCAGCCCATTATCAGTCCTCAGTATGAACACTATGCCTCTCCAGGTCAAACTGAGTTCACTACAAATTCTGCTTATGGGACACTTGTGTCGGCTACTATCCACCAATGTGATGAGTGATTCTTTGTTTAAATTCTTACTATCACTTACTATATTATTATTACTGCTTACTTACTATTATTATTACTTAATAAATCAATGTTGACTTACCTTCATGTATTCTTCTAATCCTTCTATCAAGGCTGCACAAACTTCTGAAACAATAACAGAAATCGATGAATGTGACACTCTGAAAAAATACATCAAGCTTTTATATGAATCACCAGTCGCTGAAAACCGTAGAGTTATCGCCAATCTTGTGGTAACAGGTATTGCTTTTCTAATGTTTGTATCATTTCTTTTTATTTTTGGTCCAATTTTGTTTGAGAGAAACTCATAGTCACTCTTTGACATTCTTGAAAAGTTTTTAAATAACTTATTATCAAGACTTATTTCTAGACTCAAGTTATCTAAAGTTCCACGCCTATTGAAGTAAGGTCGAATCCACAATCTTCTCTTTTTTTTCTTTAACTTTTCTTCTTCTTTCAAAACAATATAAGCCACCGCGAAAAGAATCATTTCGTCGTCAGCCATTGTTGCCCGGTTAATGTAGCTCGTCTACGAAACAAACTATTTTTGTACCATGCGCCACACTGTTGCAGGTAAATATTGCCGAAATATATATTGCCGGACCATATCCTGCTGCCAATGTTGTCATGATGGCTGGGCTATAGTTGCGAATATTGCTGCAACATATTGCAGTAAAAATGTTGCCCGTGTAGAAACGCCTTTAAATACAGATACATTCCATACAACAACATAACAAATTGATTAGTATAGTCTATATTCATGAACAACACGCTAAAGTTAAAATATATTAACTCTGACTGTGTTTAACCCTTCAGTGGTGGCGTGAAACTTTTCGGCGTAAGTAGTGGCGCCGGTATCACAGACCAGGTTATATTTAAAATATAACGGGAAATATTTTTTTCAAAATTTCATTGCCTTCCAGTAATTAGGAGTTCATTTGGTATGAATGATTTAATTTGGGATACGAAAATGGTAACAATATAGCAAAAAATAGGAAAAACAGATTTTTGTGCTATTTCGTGTTTCTAGTATAGTAAATACAAAAATGAATAATGAAAAAAAATTAAAATCACACGTATCCTCATGTTTTATACATGACATATCGAAAACTAAATAAAAAGTTTGATACGGCTGTTTTCAAGTGATTTTTCCAGGATATTTTATTCTTGATCATTTGTTGCACAGGTTCCGCAAATTGCTGTTACATGTTCCAAACACATGAATTTTTGACACTTGCAACAAGATAATCTTGTTTTTCGGTTTTTTTTCCAGTCACAAAATTACATCTTCCAATTTTTCTAGGTTCGTTGTCTGCATTTTCGTTAGTGGAAATATGGCAAATTTCCTTCAATCTTGATTTCAAACTAAGAGGAAGTCCCGGCATTAGAGAACGCTGATGCAAATGAGGGAATATTAGTTTGTTACCTATTTCTCTTAGAAAATTTCTTCTCAATATGCTTTTCTCTGGATTATTTGCCCTATAAATTATCTGTGACTTGATACCGGCAATATTTAGAGTCAAATAAAATATAACCATTGGCCATCTTCTAGTATTTCTAGCGCAGTTGTAACTTGCGCATAATTTGTCAACCACGTCCACACCTCCTTTGGTTACGTTATATTCGGTAATCATTGCTGGTTTGCATAAATCACCTGATGATTTATCAATATCGTCGCTTTGGCGATGCAAAGAAGAGACTAGAAGCACATTCTTATTCTTCTTAGGAAGGTACGACACAAGAGTGCATTCTTGTTTATATCCAAACATGCTCGTATATAGTGGTCGTTTAGTCGGTTTTGTGAATTCTAATGGTAATTCGCGTTCATTTTTCCTTATGGTTCCTATGGCAGTGAGTTTATGGTCATTCAGTAAAGTTACTAGAAGAGGAACAGATGTAAACCAGTTGCCGATTGTTATATTACGACCGCTTCTGACAATATGTTCAGAAAGTCTCAACACAATGTCTTGTCCAGTATTTGACTTTTGAAAAGGGCCATCCGGTTGAGAGCTCACATAAACCTCCAAGTTACTGGTGTGAAACATCTTTGCATCAGTTAATGCTAATACTTTTATACCATATTTAGTAGGTTTGTTAGGGATATATTGGCGAAACCCACATCTTCCTCTGAATGCTGGCAACATTTCGTCAATTGCTGAATATGCTGAAAGGCAGTATCCATTTTTGCAGTTGGTTACGAACAATTCAAAGAAAGATCGAATTGCAGCTAGTTTATCTATCGCTCGCCTTTCTACACGCATGTTTAATATATCAAATCTCAAACAACGGAGTAAGAATCTAAATCGTTGTAAAGACATAGTGAGGCGAAAAATTTCTACTCCGGACCCATCAGTTTTCCTTAAATCCTCAACATTCAGACGGTTTGCATGATATAATCCTGCCATATAAAGTAATCCGATCAGAGCTCGAACTTCAACCGAGTTTGTGAATTTGCATTACGAGTACGATTGAACTTGTTACCCACAGATTGTATATGATCATTTGTACCATCAACTATTATATTTATCATCTCATCAGTGATAAAATATTCCCATATTTCTATAGGCTCCTTCAGTCCCCGTGTTGCCGTTGTCGTGCCGGGTAAGCGTTTTATTATATTTTCCTGTCTAGTTTTAACATTTTTTGGTTCAGGTTTATGTTTTTTCCAACGGGTAGTTCCATCCTTTCCTATGTATGATTCTGAGTTGGTAAAGGTAGTTTCGTATATTTCATTATCGGAAATATCCTGCTCCGTATCACTATCAAGTTGTTGCTCTTCGTGGTCAGATTCGTATGCATCAGATTCAGATTCATCGAAGTGTTCTGTATGACTTTCTGAATCTACCTCATTCAACATTTGTAGAAGGCGCGCCTGTTCTGCTTCGTAAGATCCCATGTCTAATCTAATAAAATACACCAATTCAAATTCAGATATATTATAAAATATGCAAATAATACCTGGATTCAATCAACGACTGCAAAATAAATAGTTCTTTCAGTGGTGGCCCTGGTCTCATACACCGGAATAACGCCTATATCAGTACACCAACACACAATTGAACTCAAACTAACACTGAAGCATTGCGATCGTATGATGGAAAGATAGCCAGAAATAGAGTTTATTGGGTTCCGCCCACTTCGATAGACACGTGTTTTCCGATGCACCCGGTCTCTGAGGCAGTAGCGCCACTACTGGAAGGTTAAAATGTCTTGAAGTATCTGTAAACTTACCCCCCCCCCCCGTTTACTTTTTCAATTATTCGTGCATCATATGTACTATTCCAATGTTTCTTGTGTATGCATATATAGCATACGTGTTTTTACATTTTTCTATATAAACTGACTCAATTCTGCACTGTCAATGGGAATTCTTTTTCCGGCAATAAAGTATATTTGATTTGATTTGATTTTATGTCGGTTCTATCCACGCCGCCCATATTTGCATTATAGTCAATAATGTTTTTTGGTTTCTCAAGTTTCTGATCTCTGCTGGTCTTTGTACGTGCTATGACTGATTTGTGCAACGTTGTCAGCATGACAACATGTCTTTTATCTTTCCACTTCAATGTCAAAATATTGTCGGTGGAAACATATTACATGGACTCCTTTTCAAGATTTCTTCAAATTTGGGCATGTGTTGTCTATTTTGTTTTACAGTTCCACAACAATTGATTTTTTTTCCATCGAAGCTCAAGCTAATGATGGACTGATACACCAGTTGTCTATGTATAGTTTATATCTATTATTTCAAAATGGTTCTAAAAGAGTCATTACAATATTTCCAGACTTGCCAATTACTTCACTATATTCAGTTATTTCTGTTGCTGCTTCTGTATAAATCACGAAATCTAGTACGTATCCTGTTTCACAGTCAAAGTCACGAGAAAATGTATTCCAAACCGATGCCTTTTCTTCGGAATATAGGTACTGTCTGAAGGAAATGCCCCATCTGAATAAAATTTGGCTCTCATCTATAAATATATTCTAGAATGGGTAAATATTTTTTTTGAATACTTTTCTGGAATGATCATTTATGCTTTTGATCTTGAAGAGACGATCAGTCGGATAAGGATGTCATTGTTTGTGAAGTGGATACTTATCAACAGCTGGGAGAATATATCTTGAAATTATCTGATTGAAAAATAGTGATTCAATCACGGCGTAGTTGGATCAGTAATCAGGTAGCCTTTGTTTTTTATTTGTAGCATGAGAAATGAAACGGCAAAGAAAACATACATTTCTTCAATATCGGTTGATTGCCATTTTTTTCGTGTGAGAAGATGCAGGTGTATCAAAATTTGATGTTTCTCCAAATCTGTTTTAGTCCCTTAAATAAAGGCGTGGAATAATAATCCCTCATTTAGTATGCAAAACCCATACAAAGGGGCTCGTGCAAATTTTGTTTTAGAACCTTTATAAAAATAGCAAAACAATTCTTTTCATTCGCTAGATAATGCCACCCGGCACAATATCTATTGGTCGGATCAGGCAATTGTTAAAAGATTCAAAATTCTGACCAGGCAACTTTCTGTGGTGTATCTTGGGGTATAATTTCTGTTTGAAAATATAATGGTAAATATTTTATGAAAATATTCAGGTCAAGCATTACTATAGAATGATATTCCTTAACAATTAGTCGGTAATAAATTAAAAAATAGTGAGATGTTGTGTATTTTCACCAATTATAATATTTTGGAAGGTAAAAACGTGAAATACAGCAGTCATTAGTTATATAAAAATAAACAAGAAATGATGGGGTCACAGAAGAACGATGTTATTACAAATAATGATTTGTATGAAGTCACAACCCATTCAAGTTGAGGAAGGTGAATCATCTTCATTAATGTCAATAATAACTGGATCAATCAAGACTTCAGAAATGTTGTCAATTTTCCACATAGCATATTCAACGGTTATAACATAGTCAATGAATTTTTTCCAATTGTGGCTGGTCACTTCACTAACCGCACATTCAAACAATAACGCTCCTTTCACACAATACGATTGTGGTCGTCCGGTAAAAAGTCGGACGACCGTTTATCGTAACTACTGGCTTTCACACATAACGACATATTATCGTTAGTATTTATCGTGATGTCGGAGAGAGCACAGGGCGTCGCATCAAATCGGGCAAAAATTTTGGCATTATGGTTAATTTATCGTCGTAAAAAAAGGCAGAAACGTAATCGACTACATTGGGTGCATCCAATCAATAGAAGGAGAGAAGAAGCAGGTTTATTTCGTATACTCTTTGAAGATTTAAGAAATGACCAAACCAAATTTTTTAATTACTTCCGCATGTCAATGAGTTCCTTCGATGAATTACATGACAAACTGAAGACTGTTCTTCAACGGCGAAATACAAAAATGAGAAATTGTATTCAACCTATAGAAATGTTGGCTGTCACTTTGAGGTAAGTTCTGATACTATTTTACAAACTACGAAATTTTTATTCTATACTCTTAATGATAATCTAAATTTTGGCGTTTTTGTTTTTCATTAAATAAACTCAATCTTATTTTTATGCAAAACGATATGTAGAACAAGAAACAAACAATTTATAAATTTTCGTTAAGTCCTCAATTGTTATAATGAATTTATAACAAAGAATTTTGTTTAGATCGTTATAATTTCGTATATTTTTTGTTGATATTACTTAAACCGATAGACATAGGCCAGAGTTGGTTAAATATTTCTAGCATATTAAAACCATTATTAACACAAGTCATTTATTTTTGCTCTGTAATAACAAAATAAAGAAAATTCCTGAATTTTACAAAGTTTTACAAATGAAGACATTAGAGGAAGTAAAATCTACACTATCAACTGTGCTGAAGTCCTGAGAGAGCGGAGTGGAACTGTCCCTGGGATCTGTCATTGGAGATGTCATTCCAGATGATGCCCCAATCTTGATAATACTGACGTGTTGATTGTATTTGGTAATTATTAGTTGAAGAAGATTGAGTGGGAAAAAGTTGAGTAAATGATGGTGTAGATGATTGGGACTGAGTAAGTTGCGAATGTTGAGGAAAAGAAGGAGCAAGCTGGAACGCAAACTGCTGCGAGTGAGAGTGTGTAGGAATAGATTGAGGAAAAGGAGGAGGGACCTGAGGAACCATCTTCTTTTCTTCATTGATGTTTGCAATCACTTGCAAAACGCCCATTTGGAACTGAAGTAATTCATTTTCATGAAATCTATCAAGGTGGGGCAACAAACTCTGAAGAAAGACATTTTACTATTTTGTTTTCAGGCTCTAATGCCTTCAAAATTTTAATTCCACCTCATCAGGTTTGCGATGTTTCCTATTTCTCGTACGTTTATTTATTGTTTCGTCAATCGTGAAACTAGCATTTGCCTCAACCTCTATGTGTTCTGAATTGTTTTCAGTTCCGTGCCTGGTTTCGTCATTCAAACTATCAACTGTCTCTCTAACTTCGTACATTATATACATATTTCTTGGTTTTTTTTGCATCTGTTCCACTTCTTTTGCTGTCTTTCATTTTTCTTTTAGACCTAGCGAATTTTCGCATCTCGAAGATTAGTCCACCGTCTTATAACGTCCTTACCTAAAATATAAATGAAATAACAAATACTAATATTTATTTATTCATTTTTAAGAAATATGAAGATACGTGATTCTTTTCAGATATCTGGCAAGTGGCTGTACCTTTACTGAGCTACATTATACTTATCGAATTGGAATTTCTACTGCGAGTAAGATAGTAAAGGAGGTATGCAAAGCAATCTGGATGGTTCTGCGAGTGGAGTGTATACCAACACCTACAAGGGAAATGTGGAAATCTATCGCTTCAGACTTTGAAACCATTGCAAACTTTCCCCATTGTATAGGAGCAGTAGACGGCAAGCACATACGTCTTACTTGTCCATTTCGCAGTGGGTCAATGTATTTCAACTATAAAGATTATTATTCTGTAGTTTTAATGGCAGTTGCCGACTGCAGATACAAATTTGTGTTTGTAGACGTTGGAAGTTATGGTAAAGATTGTGACTCTTCAATATTTAAAAGGTCCAGTTTATGGCAGTCGATAGAATCAAACACACAACCACTACCAGAAGAAAAGTGTCTACCGGGAACTGAAAGCCCCAAAGTTCCATACTTCTTCGTAGGAGATGAAGCATTTGGATTGCATCGACATTTACTGCGACCGTTTGGGGGAACACATTTAACTGTTGAAAAAAGGATTTTTAACTATCGCTTGTGTCGAGCTCGACGGTATGTCGAATGTGCTTTTGGCATCCTTAGCAATAAATGGCGAATATTTCATAGACCTCTAAATGTAGAGCCAAATTTTGCTGTGGATATTATTAAAGCTTGCACCGTATTACATAATTTTGTACGTGACAGAGATGGTTTTTTGATAGATGATACTGCTACAATAACAGGTTTGGACGATTTACCACAAGAACATGTAATACGAGGAGGTATATCCGCAAATACTATTAGGACGATATTTTGTACATATTTCGCCTCCGATGTTGGAAGCGTGCCTTGGCAAATGTCAAGAATATAAGTAATTATATTTCATTTCATATGATAATTTATGAATGTATATAATTATTTTTAATTGGAAAATATGTCTGAAGATGGTTTAATGAAATAATAAACCAAATCTTGACAAGTAAATTTGTTATTTTAATGCAAACTTTGGCCGCATCCCAGAAAACATTAAATATTTTTCTATTTACATAATTATATTCAGGTTTTTAACCCCATTTGAGATCTCTGATCAGAGTATAATACTTTACATGCAAAATAAAGTAAAAATGCAACTTACCAAATGTGTTTTTTTCTTTATCCTCCAGCTCTTCAAAATCTGGTTTTACCTCCAGGAGAATTTCACGTCACGCATTTTTTGTTACATTTCTATCTTTGTAATTTTCGAGGGTTTTATCCCAGAGTACTGGTCTACTTTCAACTAGTGAAATTAGAAATTCCACATCGATATTTTCAGCCATTTTACTACGTGCCACTGGATTCAATTGATACGGCAGATATACACGTAACAATGTATTGTGTACAAACATCCATTTGATCCGTTTGTACTGTTATCAGAGAACGGCACGACCGTGTCCATTGCAGTGGCAGTGGACGCAGTGTCCCAATAAGTCGTTGTCGTCCTGTGTGAAAGATTTCGTATATTTCCGTATTTAACTAATGGAATGTGGTCGTCCGACTTTTTACCGGACGACCACAATCGTATTGTGTGAAAAGAGCGTAACTGAGCATCCTTCATTTTGAAGGTCGTATTTTTTCGGGATACATTATTTTTCACTTGAGCCATATTGTCTATGGGATTCAGCTGCAGTGATACGGGGGAAGTCGAAGTACTGATATTGTCACGCCCTGCTTGGTGACCCTGGCCCCTACTGTAAAAGGTGCCCAATGATTATCTTGCTGGTTGCAAGAGTTTTAAAAGTACTCTGTGATTGTGACCACCCTGGTATAGTGAAATAAAAAAGTGAAGTAAAAACGATTATGGTTTATTAAAAATATCAGAAAACAAAAATACATGTAACGGGAATAAGGACAAAAGAATTAAAACTATTTCTTTGACGCTGACGTTTCGGAATCTATTTTTGTTCTTTTTTCAAAGCTGGAAACACACAGTTTGCGATAAACATTATTGAAAAAATTATCTATATCTATAACATACCTTTAAAGTCAAGTTTTTTTTATGATGGATACACCATACGTAAAAATGTTTAATATTGAGCATTGATACAGACTGTGGTCGACAAATTAGAATAGCGCTGGCACATTATTATACAAAACAACATTTACAATAGACAACGTGAAACTAACCATACCAACGTGAAGCTAACCATCCCAATGTAAAACAAATAAGTACGAACACAGCAATAACACCTTGTTCGCAGTGACCACCACAACAACTGATCTTTTTTTGTGGATCCTCGGCGAGATGTTTTTCAGTATATAAATAGGGGGGCCTACAACTGATGGATATATTGACATTCTATATTATTGAATTATTTTAATCACTTTTTTTAACCGTTCTGAAATATTTGTGTAAATTTGTGTCAGGTTCTGGGTATACGTTTTAAGATTCACACAATCAATGTTTAAATTTATTTGTATCATTTCACTCGACAATCTTTTTGACTGGTTGTTCTATGTTTATAAAATTTTGACAGCATCAAAATTAAAATTGCAACCAGATTCAAAATGGTGCAGGGCAAGTGCCGTTTTTTCTTTTTGTTCACTTCATAACAGTCGTATTTATGTTGATAAATTCTATCTTTTATATACTGCTTAGTCTGTCCAATATAACATTTTCCACAATTGCAAGGAACACTGTACACAATGTTTGATTCTAGTTCACTTGGTATTTTATCTTTTAAGTGGGAGAAAAAGCAAAAAAAAAATTTATGATTCTCTGTCGACAAACATTCTCTAATGTTTTGTGAAAGTCCATCCAAATATGGAAATTTGAAGTAAAACGATCTATTAGAAACATGTTTAACTCCTATGTTAGTTGTTTGTCTTTTGTTCAAAATCCTGTTTATTAATGTATTAGGATAATTATTCTCTAGTAATATATCTCTTACCTCATTCAAATTTTCCAGGTGAAAACATACATTACTGATATAGTATTGATTTTCTGACTAAAATAATGTTCAGAGAGATAGTTCAGAATTCTACCCGAATTGAAAGGTTTCATGAACCAGTTGCATTTTAATTTTCCATCATCCCTCATGACCAATAAGTCTAAAAAAGGATATTTATCATTCAACTCTTCCTCCAACGTCAACTGAATATTTTAGTTGAAATTATTGAAAATGTTTACTACTTATTGAGACATATCAGCTGAAATATCTTGTATGCAATCATCTACATTATATTTAATGAACGTATTGTTGAACTGTAATCTAGATGATATGTTCAATCAATCAATCAATCAATATGTACTTTATTGTCTGAAGAAATAAAATTCTCATTGACAAAGCATAGTTTACAATTTACAATGATGAACAATGCAATAAATAAGTATATGTAGGTGTACATGTATAAAATCGATCAATAAACGAGGAACAATCACATCTGACAATATAAAAAGATAAAATATTAAATAGTAAATAGTACTCAATCACAGTTTGCTTAGAGAGATAGAGCGAAAAAAAATATAAATTATTGTCGTCGTCAAGAAGAGAATAAAATCATATGGACAAAGCACCTACATAAATCTAAAATTATATCTATATATAACACGGTCATGACACTAAAAAGGACGAAGCAACATGAGTATGATGTTGGTATATGATATTAATTGATATCAATCAATCAATCAATCATGCTTCATTGTCCAAGAAGTAATTCTTATTGACAGAGTAAGTGTAATTTTATAAAGTCAGAAATATTAAGAATATAAAATTATATGAAATATAATGAACAATCATTATAGAGTTAAAACATATGTACCTGAACGAATATAAATAAAACATTACAGAAAATATATCAAACATTACAGATAAATAAATAAATGAAGTAATACAGATAGTAAGCAACGGAAATAAGCTTTAAAATTCATCAATGTAATATTCCTTCAAGTCATAGTAGGCTTTTGCAGAAATACCTCTTTAACTGATTTCCTGAACTTTTTAAATTTGTTATTTCCCTGTAGTACATTGGGAGGTGGTTATATATTTTCTTGCTCTATATATCAAAGAAAAATTTTGTAATTGCTAATTTTGGTATAGGCAGGGGAAGATCACGACTTCCCTCTTGTATGGTATCGTCTGTCATTATTTACTGCTGTATTAGAATACTTTTTGTGTATTAGACACACGGTTTCTAGAAGGGACAAACAAGGTACAGTTAGAATTTTCTGACTGATGAAAAGTGGTTTGCAGTGATCTTGTGATTTTGCCTTACATATGTATCTGACAGCCCATTTTTGCAAAACGAATACTGAATTTAATAGTTGCTGACTACATAAGCCCCAAAAGGCAATTCCATATCTCAAATGGGACTCGATCAAGGAAAAATACACAATTCTGGCTGAGGATTGATTGAGTTCATTTGAAACAACTCGAACTGCAAAACAACCAGATGCTATATTTTTGCATAAGTTCTCTACATGCTTATCAAATTTCAATTTTTCATCTATAAATACCCCTAAAAACTTTGTGTGAGTTTTGTTCACTATAGCGTGATTTTCTATAAGTAAGTCGTCGAAACTGAACTTGAAGCAGACTATGTTTGTTTTATTTGTGTTAAAACATAAGGAGTTTGAATCACACCACTGTTTAATTTTATAGAGATCAAAAGTTATGTTATGTTAGTGATTATATAATTCACCACCATGTTTGCTAAAACGGGACTGGCTGGGTTGCCCATAGCAGTACCTTCTTTTTGTTTGTAAACTGAAATTGTATATTAAAATTTCTTTGAGCAATGATTTAGGTATTTTTGTAAATAAAGAGACAATATCCAACGAGTTCTGGATATGGTTATCAGGCAGGACAATGTCTTTAGGAAAATCTTTGAATTCAACAGTACTGATAAATGAAACACGCTATGTTGTAAGATGTTGAATTTACACAACTGACGACGGGTCTAAGGTGGACACCCTGTTTATGCGTTTTTCTCAGTCCATATGAGCAGGGTGCTACAGCATTCCGTTTTTTTCATTTTTTTCGCGTTATCTAACGTAATATATCCATCAGATTCTAACATTTCAATCAGTTCACTAGCTTGAGATTGATTGATATGACCGTAGAGATCCCTTTATCTGACTCCATTACGATGTTGTTTTTAAGAACATTGTTGTCTCTTGATATTCTTTAGACATTAAATTTATCTTATTCTTCTTATGGTGGTTGTTGTTGAATATACATAATGGAGAATACCAAAATACTAAGTGAAATAATAGTATATTATGCAACGATCATGTAATGATGGTTATTAATACACGAGCATCAACCGGGATTGGTTTATGCGAGTGTATTAATAACCATTACATGAGAGTTGCTGTTTGTTCTGGGAACGCCTTTTGGTGATTTGATGATGAAGTGGACTGTATTCAAATTGAGATTAGAAACCGAATGCACTATTCGACTCACCAATGTGTCTAAATGCTTCCGGTGGTTCTTCTCTCGTCTTCTAGAAGGGCCCTCCTGTACTTCTGTAGGTATCTGGATTCAACGGGAGGTGACACAATCATATGCACATATATATTGCATGCAGTGGTACTACCACAAACAATTATGAAGTTTTAAAAAGCGGCACAGTGCGATTGGAGAATCACGACGATAGAATTATAATAATTGTAATTGAAAAATGGCTGTTCAATATGTGTGTACAACGTGTCTCTCGGTAATGTATCGAAGTGGATCAAATCGGACAAATGATCGACTGTTTTCGGGAATCAGGCGTCCTGGTTGCCGAATAGTGCTAACTTCACTAGCGCGAAATAATTTAAATAGAACAACCATAAAAGCATTCCGTAACAGTTGCCTACGCTATTTTTTCTACATCCGATAAATAATGAAGAACTATAAATGTTATATTTATATTTGTATTGAACACAATAACAGTAATTACTCGTATTTCTATAAAAAATTCTACAAAATTGTAATTAATGGTATTACCTCGGGTATTACCATGGATATAGATAGGAAAACTATAAACTTTCTATTTATATTTATATTGAACATAATAATTGTAATTAATCTGATTTCTTAAAAATATTAAGATTATTTATTGCGCAGTTTGAAAAGTTTATTCCAGGTCCCACTGATCTGGAAGTGGAAGGAATATTTACATTTATTTCATTATTGCTAATCTCAATAGAGTTCAATATTGTATTGGAAACGCTGATTTCATTCTGAACCGAATTTTCAATGTAGCCTTCCGCCACTGAATTGGATTTCCAGCCACCATGACGTTTTATGCAGTAATATCACCACCGGCATCAACTAATACGGTTGCAGATGTCCTTCGAAAACAATGCCCTAAATTCGAATCAGGCAGATTTGAATATGTTGCTATTTGCTTCCCTAAATTACCAAATCTATTAATACCAATGTTTTGAATTGTGCATTTTCCATTAAAATGATTAACGAAAAAAGGAGGGGTAGATTCATATATTTTTTACTGATTTCGTAGTATTTGCCGATAATTGTAAATGTTGACATTTTCACATTTAAGGTCATGTAGTTCATGCCTTCGACATGCTCCCATTATTTCAAAAATCATTGCTTCCTAAAACAAAAAGATAAATTGAAAAAATACAACAAAAAAAAATAAAGAAAAAAAAGAAAAAATGAAATAAAAGCAGGAAGACCTAGGCTAGCTTCGCACCCGCGTCTCATACTGTAGTCTATAGTTCAAAACTAGCGCCTCAGCCCACTTCGCCACGAGTTAACTTATCAAGTTTTCTCGACATCAATGGAATATATCATGCATGAGTCGAATGGAAAATGTAATCATGATAAGAATTTAAAAAATGTAATGTTAGGTAGATACTTACTTTTATAAATGAAAACTTTTTATCGGGTGCTTCGTCGATAAACGTTTTTATTTGTTCAGTGGAAAATATTTTTGATTTTTTTCCAACATATCCTTCGGACTTTCGCTCTAATAAAGCTTGTAGCTTTTTATATTTAGAAATGTCTATATTATGGTTGATATTCACCAACGATTTCATTATTGAATGTGTCCATGTACTAGATGATTTCATAGTTTCCATCAATTCTTGAAAATAAGCAATCAAAACATTTTCGGAGAATGTCGAAATATTATTTGTATTTCTCCAGTCCATAAACCGTTGATATAGTTTTTCGTACACTTTCTTAGATTTTTGGGGTAAAATATTTTGTTCTGCATTTTCTGCTTCCTCCGATATGTGTGGAGGAGTCGATGGTAATTCTTATATCGCTGATATCAGACATTTTGCTAATATAATTATCGAAGTTCTGCTATATTCTATGAAAATTTAATACCTACTGATTTTGACAAATAAAACAATTAGATAGAAATCTAGGACACACGTCAAATGCACAGCATGCTTGATTGAAAAATTATGGGTTTCTATTGATTAAAAATCTGTATCGTTATGAAAAATCTGTATCATAATGGATCTCATTATGAAACGGATTATGGGCATATAAGTGTATTATTATAGTACGGGTGTAGAAAAAAACTATTGTGGTTTATTAAGTTATAAGAGAGCAAAACACAACATGAATACAAAAATACAAGTGAAGTGAACAATGACCAATGGTAAATAGAAGTAACACTTACATTATTATCGAAACCAAGGAGAGGAGATGTGTCATCATGGAGTGACAACATAAACAGGCAGAATAAAAAGAACCGAGTCAAAACCAATCATTTCAATTGATATAAAAAATATCATTGAGTCATAATTCATTGCGCTGTCTATTGCAGAATCAGCTTTCTTGCCATTGAGCACTCAGGCATTGGATTGAAACCCGATAGCTGGTTAATGAACGGCCATGAATTCTGAATTTGCAGGGAATACTGTATTCCAATAAATTTAATACTGAATTTTGAAAAAGAAATGATTGGTATGTTTCTATCGGGTACTATTTCTCATACTTGACAATATTCCACGTGAAGCGGCTAGTTCGTCAATGATGTACTTTTTATACTTGTTAATGTGGATTTGAGCGATACTATATGTTCTCTTTTTTGTGGATCAGTGGGAAAAACAATGTTTTTTGAACCAAGCCACTCCACAGTGGTTCCCATGACGAAAATCGCCTCTTTGGCTGTCAAAACTCATGAAAAAAATATAAAAAACAAAATTTCACAAAGGGGTAGTTTTTAGGAAAAATGTTTTGAGTCTTTTTTTTCGCAGAATTGCTCTGAAGGCTGACGAAAATCATGGTGAATATTAAAATAAAAACTCGTCACAAAGGGATGGTTTTCAAAAGGGGTGGTTGGACAAAAAAAGCAGATTCAAGCCTCTTTTTTCGTGGAATTGCTTTCGAAGCTGACAAGAATCATGGGAAAAATATTTTTTTTAAATTGTCACAAAGGGGTGGTTTTTGGAAGGGGTGTTTCGAAGAAAAAAACAAGATTTTCGTGTTTTTTTGCAGAATTGCTTCTAAGGCTGACGAGAATCATGGGAAAAATATTTAAAAAAGTGTCACAAAGGGGTGGTTGAACAATGAAATCAGATTAAAGCCTTTTATTGCTGAATTGTTTTCAAAGCTCACGAGAACCATAGGAAAATTTGTCGCAAAGGGGTTGGTTTCAAAAGGGGTGTTTAACTTCAATTAACAAAATCAGTACCGAAAATCTCATTGACACCTTCTAGCAAAAAAGTTGATTTTTTTATAAAATAATTAGGTGTCAATTCATTATGGGTCAAAATTAATTTGATGCGTTTTTGACACAATCTTGCAGAGGCTGACAATTAATTAAATATTTAAAAAAGTGCAAGTATGAGCAAGCAAATTTTTTATATGTTTTTATAGGGACTTCAGGCTATCCATTAGATATTTATTTAGAGCGGGGAGTCGTAGGGCATTTCTTGTAAGTCTAACGAAAGTTGAAAATGTACCCACGTTCAATCTTATAACACCACAGAGAATAACTATTACTAAATGAGTAAATAACCGACCAATTTACCCAATCCAACATGAAATAAAAACTACATACCTTGATTTGTTTTTTCACCTGAGTTTCACAGGAGTTATTCACAAGATGTTCTTTCTGGAGCTAATCGAACTCGGAAGAAAAAGTACACGTATGACGCCGATAATCTTACACGATATAATGGTCGTCTTTGAGGGGCTGTAGAGCGCAAATGTTTCGCAATAGTTACCCGCAATTCTGAGAAAATATTATTTGATCTGTCCACCCTGTCACAAAGTTGGGAGCGTATACGAAAACTTCACCAAAGTTCGAATTAGTTCCGTTTTTTCGTTATTTTGGTCCACTGAGCACTCCAATAGTTTGCCTCCAGTCCAATTGCTTTCACGGTACGTCTGTGGAATCGATGCATCTGAGCGGTTTATTACTCCATGCCTTTATTTTACGGACTATAGTTTCTTCAACGATTGTTTCCATTATGTCTTGGGTGGAAAAGGATCAGAATATTCCCAAAGCTGATGGATCCCTAGACAGATTCTAAATGATACATTCTGTTGAATTATTTGAGAAGGGAAAAAATCGTGGGAGTCAATGTTTTTTGTTTATTCCATTTGAACATACTCAGATCTGCTTTTTCCTTCCTTCTGGTAGGCTGTAACATAATCGAGTCGTCGCTCTCTTTCCCTTGATTATTTATATCATCCACATTTTCCGATCCTTGATTCACTTCTTTTCTTTTTGTTTTTTCGCAAAATGCAAATCTATCGAGTCGTCACAGTCATTTTCACAGTCCGATTCCGAAACATCTGACGAACTGGGAATTGAAACATTTTTCCATCCGTAGTTATCCTCCACCCCCGAAGCATCAATATTTTCTTCGTCAGAATCACTGTCTGACAATTCTTGGTCGGTGATATACTTTTTACTCCACTATTACATAAATTCACACACACAACCGAAAAATATGCTCCCCGAATCCTCTTCCTCAATTTTTTGTAGTTCATTGTCGGTTCGCTGCAATAGTCGATCAAATCGTTTTCCGTCCTGGAGTGGTGCCTCTGTCCCTGCGTAAACATTGGGGAGGGACGCCTAAATTGAATCATTATTCAATTTGATTTTCTGGGATATCTCCTTATCAAGAACGAAAGTTCCTGTCATCGTGACTATAGAATATCAAAATACGTAACCAAGTCTATCCTAAAAAAGAATTTAGAAAATGGATATAGATACTTTCATTGAAATTAGTGGAAAACGTTTGCAAGAAAGTCCAATTTAGGAAACGGGTACCCTTAATTGGACCAGTAGTTTCCTAAATTGAAGTAGACTACCAAACGACGTATAATCAAACGAAGCATCAATAAGAACGACAATAAAAACAACGAACATTCTGCAATGAATAAATCATTAACACAAAAAATGTAAAATAGTGAATGGCAAAGTGACAAATCATTTTATGGCTAGATAATAAAGAAGAAGGTGGGTATTCTTATATTTTCAGTTTGTACAATCATATTTTTTTGATTTTTATGAAACTCTGGTACATTTTACATTATTCCATCTGTTGCATAATATGACCTGTATCATCTCTCCATCGCTTACGTTCTCACAAATATTGCAATCCTAACTTTCACCTTCACCTTTTTATCCACAATTACCAAGTTTGATTCACTGTTCGATAGGTCCAGTTGTCTTTTTATTTATTTTGAACGCCAGATGGTCCAGCTTCTGAAGCCTCCAATTCATGTTTATATGGAGAACTTGTCAGTTCAGCTGCTTCTTGAGAGCGAGCCTTCCTTTTTGCTGTTTTCATTTTCTTTTTAATGGGTAATGGGGAGATTTTTTGTATTGATACATTTAATGTTGCTATCGCTATGTACTTCATTGGGTTCTGAAGGAAGGCCAAAGGTCGATCATCATTGGAAAACGTTTCTGATTCTGATTGTGATCCCTTGACAGCCGATTCATACACTCGTGAAGCAGTAAAGTATGTTTCATTGAACACATTTTTGTCGACTATCCAAATTCCGGTAGCGCGGACTGCATTTGTAGCATTTCTGATAAACCATATGCTTCACCTATGAAAGAAGGAACTTGAAACATCGAGACTGTTACATTTGTTCGGAGCCACTTTTCAATTGCCTGAGAGTCAAATGTTTGGAAAGATAAAAAACCCGACATCCAGCGGTTGTAAACGGTGGGAGGTATGACTAGGCAGCTGAAGAAGTCTTATTCCATTGTTCCTAGCAAGTTCTAGTGCTTCAAGTGTCCATCCAGCAACAACAACAGTGCTTGGTTCTATGAAATTAATAAAATGGCGGAGCCATTTAACAAATAATTCCGAGTTGATATAACCTGAGTCACTGATCGTTACTATGCTTCCTGGTGGTGCACCGACAGCGAGTTCTTCTTGGTAGCGTTTTCTTTGGAAAATTATCATGAGTGGGACATATTGTCCAGCCGCACTTTTACAACATACGACGGTAGTGTTAACAGCCCTTTCCCCACTCGCGACACATCCAATTTTTCCTTCATGAGCCACAACTTTCTGACGCATTCGCTGAACAGTTGAGCATCCTGGTTTATCAACATTGAATATTTGTGTCGCGGTAAATTTTTCTTCATCGCAAATGTTTCTCAATAGGGAAAAAAATGTGTCAACCCTGTACTTGTTTGAAACCTTCTGCTCTTGCTAACGATGTTGACTCGGGCTGGCGCAGCGAGAGCTCCTTATATCTGCCCATAAAACGAACAACAATTTTTTCCCGCCTTGAGCTTCTCTTTGTTGGAGTTGTTCCTGATGTCGTTTTTATTTGCGATAAAAAAAAGCCAGTTTTCGGACGTCTCTGACCGCCATATCGAATATATTTTTTTCCAAGGCTAGAAGGTGCTTCACTAATTCATTTTTAACTTTTTCGGAAAATACTTCAAATGTTCCCATTTTTTTAATTTCATCAGTGGCACGCTTATTTTCATTGTTCAAGGGCCTTCTCAACAATGCTTTTGGAATATTGAATTGTCGTGCACATTCGTTCAGACCAAAATCACCTCTTCTGTGAGCTTCAAGGGCATTTTCCAACATTTCTTGGCTCCATTTCCCATACTTCAGACACGCTGCACGTTTAGACACGCTGCAATAATATAAAAATGGACATTTTCAAGAAGATATCATGATCAATTCAAGGCAAGGTAGTGGTTTCTTGAATTGGACCGGCCTATTTTGGGAACCACCCAGCGGTTTGATTCAAACTTCATATGTATTTTAACGCGGCAAGATAAATCAGAAGTTATGCTATCAAAATTACAACGAAGTACTATAAAAACGAGATTATTAAAAAACTTTCATCTACATACTTGGTATTTATTTAGTCTAACGGTAATTGGCACAAAATTAACATAAGAAGTAGTCTTTCTTGTCAATGTTCGATATTTCAGCTTCCTTGCACACAACAAATGCGCATTCCGGGAATAACAATTAACCCAACTAGTAGCTGTCTAAAGTACCACGAGATGGCGTCAGCTTGTCGATGGTAGGTTTGCTTCCATCCCATGTTTGGGAAAAACTTCTCTGACCGTCAGGAATATTTTTCACAAATTCGACCATAACCTTCGAATTTGTTTCCAAAAAAATAATTCTATCGCTGAAAATACCAAAGACAAGACTCGGGTTCTAAACAAGTCAGGTTTATATCAAAGTGCTCAGCTGTTTACGTAGGTCAGACAGGTAGAACCTTCAGAACCAGAATGAAAGAACACCACAAGATTTTCGAAAAAACCAAAATCATGACCATTCCTTTGAAATCAATACTAATAGCTCCTTTGTAAACCATATCATCAACCAACAACATATTTTCGATCCCAACAACGATTTTCGCATCTTACAGGTATCTAATGAAGGTATTTCTCTCAACATGAAATTTACCATATTAACCTTTTCAGATTCGACTCTAATCTTATGTCCTTGAATAATCAAATACATTTTGATTGTATACCCTTTTTCAATTCCCTTAATTTCTCTTGAAAATCTTTTCTCCTCCAATTTCTGTTCCCACTAGCTCCATCTATACTTTGAAGTCCAGAATCACAGCCATTTTGGGTAGATCTTTTTAGGGTTCAGGTTTCTGGATTGTAGTTTCCATTACCACCCCTTTCTCGACCCTCCACTACGTTCTTATAGATGTCGCTTTTGTACACATTTTGTTCAACAAAATGACAGTGACCATTTTCTGTGCTCTGTCATCTTGTTTTAATAAATTCAAATTTTTTGGATGGTTTCAGACTAGAGTTCTTTTGATGTGTTTTGGGGTATTTCACCCAAATTTAAAAACATAATGTCACAGACGTTAAGCTCTCACTATGTATAGCCCCTGTTCACTTTTTCCATGCCTGATGTTTATGTGAGTTCCAACAATTGTTTTACATTTACATTGTCCACAAGTTGTTTACTAATCTTTTCAGGAATTTTTTATACTACACTGGAGATGATCCAAGCTTGGATTGAAACATGTTTGTTTGTTGAATACCCATGGTAATTTAGAGACACTTTTTATGTGGAGACGACTTTGAGTTCCCTGCTCTTTCGAAAAAATAAAAAAATCAACACATACAGGGTGTTTCCTAACTACGGTACGAAACTTCAGGGGGTGTTTCGTTAGGTCATTTGACAAAAAAAGTTCCTATGAACATATGTCCTGAGTTGCTTCGTTTCTGAGATACAGGGCGTTGAAGTATAAAAATAAGGTATTCATAAAATATCCTGAATATCCTGAAACCGATGTGGTTGAAATGTGGTACAGCTATTTGAAGTAATAAGGCAATTATTTGGCCCTAAGTAGGTCCAGTGGCGTCTCAGTGGGCACCACAGCCAACAATACTGGGATTTCTCCTTTTCAGTGCATTTGAATATAAGAGTGGGTTCTAAAAAGTTTTTTATAAGCGTGGTAAAAATACAACTTTTTGGCCTTTTGTGTTTTTTTCATATTTAGCTTAGTTTTCGAGAACAAAAAAATGAAGGCACTCTACAGTCATGATTACCTGCTATGGAGACCAGCTGACAGTGATAGTATTGTCATATCAGTAAAAGTCAGAGTTGTCAATTAGGATGTGATTCCACCATGAAGTAAGCCCAAAAACCGTTTGGAAAGTTCTAAAAAGAAACCTCCCATACCCATATGACATACAGCGGGTCCGAGCTCTACTGCCTAGGGATTCTCACCCAAGATTAATGTTTTGCAGGTGGTTGATTCATACGATGGCACACAATAATAATTTTTCACCAAATATTTTATTTACGGACGAGGCAAATTTTTCACGAGATTCTATTATGAACTTTCACAATAACCATTTCTGGGCAGACGAAAATCTCCACATTATCAGCAACGATTTTCGCTGAACGTTTGGGTAGGAATTATTGGTGACTACCTAATTGGACCCTTTTTTTACCAGCAAGATCATCAGGTCCATCCTACACGGCTTTTTTGCGAAATCATTTACCCATTTTGTTGGAAGAAGTACCCGTACTTGTAAGAGGCAACATGTGGTTTATGCACGACGGAGCTCCAGCTCATTTTAATGTTCTTGCTCGTCAGCATCTCGACATCACCTACCCTAATCGCTGGATTGGACGTGCAGGACCTCAACATTGGCCCGCTCGCAGTCCTGATATGAATCCTCTAGATTTCTATTTATGGGGTCATCTGAAGGCTCTCGTTTATAAATCCTATACTAGATGTGAATGATTCGAGGAATCGAATGAGTGACAATTGCAATGTCATAAGGAATTTCCAGGTATTTTTGAACGTGTCAGACAATCAATGACACATCGATTGCAGTCGTGTATTTTATCAGACGGTGGACATTTTGCTCATTTACTTTGGGGTCGAAATTGTTTATTTTTTACTTTAGGTTTGTATTTTATGTTGTCCATGGATAATTTGTAGAATAAGGTGAAGTATTTTTTTCTCGAAAACGAAGCTTGATATGAATAAAACACAAGGGACCAAAGAGTTGTATTTTCAGTTGTTTAATCTGAAAAAATGAAATACTACAACAAAAAAGTACTTTTTTTCTCAGTATTGTTGGCTGTGGTGCCCACTGAGACGCTCCTGGACCTACTTGGGGCCAAATAATTGCCTTATTACTTCAAATAGCTGTACCACATTTCAACCACATCGGTTTCAGGATATTCAGGATATTTTATAAATACCTTTTTTTTTTAATACTTCAACGCCCTGTATCTCAGAAACGAAGCAACTCCGGACATATGTTCATAAGAACTTTTTTTTGCCAAATGACCCAACGAATCACCCCCTGAAGTTCCGTACCGTAGTTAGGAAACACCCTGTATATGGTAAAAACTTGAGTGATCCAATTCAGGCCCCCCTTCCCTTCGTTTCCCGCATGTCAGACACGTTATAATTTTGTGGATCTAGCAGGTTCCCGATGCGAAAAGGTTAAGTCGCCGTAATTCCCGATTTTGTGAGTTTGTTGTTTTTGACGCCCATGTTCGCGGTGCTCCCACGGCTGATCGGAGGAAAAAACTTTAGACATATAAAATGTAGAAAGATGTCTCCTATAATTCCGTATAGGATTAATTTTAAGGTTAAACGCATAGTTTCTGAGATATTAAAAAAAAACATAGAAACGTCAATTTTTTACAGTTTTTTTGGGAAAAACACATATTTCTCATGAAAATTTTTGTTGGCCAACCTTCAATTCGTATTGCTATGGCTGCTCGTTATTTTTTTTGATAGCTAGGCTTTAACCGTATTTAGTCTATTCAATCAATCAATCAATCAATTTATTTGCTTATTATCAGTACAATAGATTTAGCAACGTCAAGGTAAGTAAATACAGTACAAAACAGACACATTAAAAAGGCAAAGTATTATACAGTACAAAACAGACACATTGAAAAAGCAAAGTATTAAAACTTGCAGTTGAGAAATTTACTAACGTCATAAGGGTAGAGATCAACCAGCAGCCCTTTTATACTTTTTTTGAATTTATTCATATGTAAATTCCTCATATATGGTGGTAGATGGTTGAAGAACCTTATCGCCACAGTAAGGAAGCTTTTATGAGTAATTGCCAGTCGATGCTGTGGCATAAGAAGATTGTGGCCATTTCTAGTCAGATATTCGTGGTTGTGATTAACTTTAGGGGTGTTATTTTGTGTTTTGATATAGACGAGACATTGAAATATGTATAGAGCCGCAATGGTTAATATATTAAATTTTTTAAATAGAGGTCTACAGCTGTCAGTCCGTTTTGCCCTTCCCAGGATTCTAATAGCCGTTTTCTGGAGAATAAATACCCTTTCCCAATCAGTTGAAAGTCCCCAGAAAACCAATCCGTATGACAGTTTAGACTGAAATAACCCCATGTAAGCAGTTCTCGAAACATAAAAAGGAACAAATTCATTGATTCTACGAAGCAGGTAAAGAGTGCTGGACAGCTTAGTAGAGAGATCTTTGATGTGGTCTTTCCAATTGAGTTTTTGGTCCAGTATTACCCCCAAAAACTTAATGGATTTTTGACTGTCCTTCAGCTCTTTTAGTGTGAAAGTAATTGTGTCAGTTTTTTTGACGTTTAAGCATAACTTATTGGCTGCGAAAAAAACGCGTTGTCAGTCAGTTGCTTTGGATATTCATGTTCAGGGTGACTCTCATGAAAAGTAGTATCATCGGCATACTGAATAGTATTGAGAGGGTTCATATGGTGTGGAAGATCATTAACATAAATTAGGAATAGTAGAGGTCCCAAGATTGACCCCTGGGGCACACCTGCTGTTACACTCACTGCTGGAGATATCACACTTCTTTGCTCCACAACCTGCTTTCGTTCGGATAGGTAAGAATCAATCAAATCAGCTATTTTCCCCCTTATTCCATAGTACGGAAGTTTTTCGAGTAGAATCGAGTGCGACACACAGTCGAATGCCTTCGAGAGGTCACAGAATACGGCTGTGAGTGCTTTCCTCCTCTCGAAGGAATCCACCGTGGCTCGCACCAGTTCAGATATGGCATGCGATGTAGATAGATTTTTTCTGAATCCAAACTGGGACTTTGAGAGCAAGTCGTTCGAATCCACAAATTGTATTATTCTACTATTCATTGCAGCTTCAATGGGTTTTGACAAAGTTGGGATTATTGAGATAGGACGATAATTTTCTATCTCATTTTTGTCTCGTTTTTTGAATACAGGGGTCACTTTACTGAATTTGAGCTTCTCGGGATACACACCTGTCTCAAAGCATTTATTTATTATTTTTGGTGAGAGGTTCCGCTGATCCCTCTTTCATGTTCTTCAACATCTTGTTACTTAATCCATACACATCAAGAGCGGTACTATCCGAGAGATTCGCAATAATATGACCAACTTCTGTGGAGTCTACAGGCATGAAGAAAATACTTTTATGGAATTGTATATAAGATGAAGTAAGTTTCGCTGGATCAACCGGAGTATTCTCCAGCTGTTTTGAAATATTGCTACTAATGTTCACAAAATAATCATTCAATTCATTAGATGAGAACCGGGTGTCCTGTGAGGACTCTTTGGAGAGGGGCTGCTTGATAATCTGCCAAATGACCCTAGGTTTCTTTACGGATTGTTCTATCTTGCTCGAGTAATATTTTTTCTCTTGGTTGATAATCATATGTTTATATTTTTTTTGCAAGTATTATTTCCGGTGTCAAATCAACGTTCTGGTAACTCTTGTTATATTCGATCAGAAAATTCAGGTTATCTCTGTTGTTTCTTGAGTCTGCATTAAACCATTTTTTTTCCATATTGCTTTTTTGAACAGTTTTTGTTTTTTTTTTTTGGAAAGATTTGTTCATTACATGTAGGAGTGTTTCCAGGAAACAATCAAACATATCATTTGTGTTATTAAATTCGAGCAAAACATCCCAATTGATATTTTTCAAAATTGAATTACATCTATTCATTGTTATGTCGCAGGAAGGCCTATATTCTATGATTTGGGTATTTTTGAGTTTCCCTGAATTTTCCAATCGAAAATGTTTGTTCTCGATTGCTATATGGTCTGATAAATAAAAATCCATTTGTGAGGCAACACAATCGTTAGGGGCATTAGTGATGCAGTTATCTAGACAGCTGGTAAGCCTTGTGGGTTTATTGTTTAGAAATTCACAACCAAAAGATTTGACCAGATTTTGACTCCCGGGCAGTTAGGTCATCCTCCATCAAGTTAATATTGAAATCACCATATATGAAAAATGTTTTTTTTTTTAAAATAAAATTTCAAGGCTTGAGACTTTCAAAAAATCTTTCTAGTTGACCGCTGGGATATCTGTAAATACAAATTATCATTAAATTAATATTCATTATTTCAACACCCGTGATCCCAAGGTCTTTTTCTTGGAGGTGGATATTTAAGTTATCTAATTTCTTAGAAGTATATGTATCTTTAATATAGATCATTACGCCACCTCCCTTGTACGTTCTACGGCAGTAGTGGTTCGCTATTGTATAGTTTTCCAAATTATGGGCGTTGATTGCTAGATCATTTAGCCAGTGTTCACATAGGCAGATAAAATCATAGTTCCGTTCTCCTATGCTCAGTTCTAATTCGTCCATTTTGTTAGAAAGGCTCCTGATGTTTAGAAACAGTGTTGGTGACAGCTCTTTGTAGGCAGGCATTAGGTCTGCTATTATAGTTATCTTCTAATTGGGTTGTATCTTGGCGTTTATTTGGATAGATTCTTGTGGGCGAGGATCCATCAGTACTGTGGGTTGCATCCTCTTCTGGGCAAAAAAAGAGACTAATGCTCCATTTGGCCAGACCTCGCGTCTCCATGCGTTTTTAAAATCTTCTCGCTTAATTGTGATTCTCATTGAAGAATAAATGTCAGGTCTTTTTGAAGTGTGGGGTTCGCATTGAATATCAGGAAGACTTTTTTCCAGGAATTTTTTCAGTTCATTGGGTTTTGTGTTCGGTTTTAACCTAGTGACGTGAAGGGTAACCATCTTTGGAACAGTTTCAATTTCTCCTGTTTGTTCGGATTGACCAACCAAGTACTTACGTTTTTTGTTGTATTTAACTTGGGTCCAGCCATCGTTTCCAGGGACTTCTTGATTGTCGAGCTGTTGTAAATTTCTCATAGTTGAGTTTGTCTCAGCTTCTAAAATAGCAGCGTTTACTTGTTTTGATGAGACAAACTTACGATCACTTTCATCTTTTTCGTTTTGGTATGTTCTTTTAATATTATTGCTTCGAAATTGTTTATGCATTTTCTCCGTGCGCGTAGCCACTTCCGACGTGCTTGGAGCAGCTAAGTTTCTAGGACCTTGATCAGTCATATTAATTCTGACCCTTGGCTGGTTGACTGCTCCGTACTGATGAGGGCCAAAAAAGCCTGAAACCGGTATGCGGATTGTTAGGCGAACACGACATGAATTGAACATAATCGAGCTTATCAGAAAGAAACATTTGCATTCAATGTCCATCTATATGGAGGTATGCATGGATTTTCAGGTGAATATCATTCAACGTTCTGCGTGGTATTAGCTAGGAAAATAGTTGTTTTTCACCTGTGATCTACCATTCTTGGTTCAATTTATTGAATCACTTTGTGAAGAAGACCAAAACTGAAATTTTCTATTTTATTCCACTTCACACATGGCGTTTATTTATTTTTCATTTTTCATGATTTGCTAGTCGAGCATATTGCCACTCCTACTGAGAAGGAATCTTTCATATAGAAACCTATCGAGGTGGGAGACTTTCGGAGTGTTTCTTTCTGTCACTAGGTACCGCCAGTTAAAAGTTCTCTTTGCCGGCGTACCTATAGGTGATATAGAATCGATGATGTTTTATTAATGTTGTGTCTCGCTTCAGCCAGGGCTCTTCTGACCCTTGGCTGGTTGACTGCTCCGTACTGATGAGGGCCAAAAAAGCCTGAAACCGGTATGCGGATTGTTAGGCGAACACGACATGAATTGAACATAATCGAGCTTATCAGAAAGAAACATTTGCATTCAATGTCCATCTATATGGAGGTATGCATGGATTTTCAGGTGAATATCATTCAACGTTCTGCGTGGTATTAACTAGGAAAATAGTTGTTTTTCACCTGTGATCTACCATTCTTGGTTCAATTTATTGAATCACTTTGTGAAGAAGACCAAAACTGAAATTTTCTATTTTATTCCACTTCACACATGGCGTTTATTTATTTTTCATTTTTCATGATTGGCTAGTCGAGCATATTGCCACTCCTACTGAGAAGGAATCTTTCATATAGAAACCTATCGAGGTGGGAGACTTTCGGAGTGTTTCTTTCTGTCACTAGGTACCGCCAGTTAAAAGTTCTCTTTGCCGGCGTACCTATAGGTGATATAGAATCGATGATGTTTTATTAATGTTGTGTCTCGCTTCAGCCAGGACTCTTCTGACCCTTGGCTGGTTGACTGCTCCGTACTGATGAGGGCCAAAAAAGCCTGAAACCGGTATGCGGATTGTTAGGCGAACACGACATGAATTGAACATAATCGAGCTTATCAGAAAGAAACATTTGCATTCGATGTCCATCTATATGGAGGTATGCATGGATTTTCAGGTGAATATCATTCAACGTTCTGCGTGGTATTAGCTAGGAAAATAGTTGTTTTTCACCTGTGATCTACCATTCTTGGTTCAATTTATTGAATCACTTTGTGAAGAAGACCAAAACTGAAATTTTCTATATTAATTAATGCCTGGCCACTTGGGTTAGAAGGGGAATATGCGTTCAGAGAGAGAGAGAGTGATTGTTTACAATGCTCTCATTATTTTTGTGTTTAGTTAGGGTTTCTTTTTCAACTAGAGGTTTTTGTTGTATTGTGAGTTTTTGGTTCTCACCTGCAGATGGCATTGAATGATTTTCTAACCATAGATTAAAAGTTTAATTTAAGCTTTTAATGATCAATATTATCCTCGGGTAATTATGTATCTTTATGTTCAACAAGTGATTTCAAGTATATTATTTCTTTCATACCATCAGTGCTGATTTTTCGATGTCACTACACTCGAAGGTCATCTCAGGCTCGTTACTGGAATCACAACAAACAATCGTTTTCTCACTTTAATTGATTATTTTCACATTTTTCATCAGGGATACACAACCGAAATGAGATATTGCTCCACATTGAACACAAATCAGACCACTTCTTGCATTTTTGGTACACCTTTTACAAGGTTTTGTCGGATCATGTGAGATAATAACATCGCGACTGACTGACATTGTGGCCAATAACTGGACAAGCTCCCAGAGCGGCTTGGGAAGCTATCCCACTCAGTATGTAATGAAGCGTGGGACTTTATTTGACAGTACAGTTACCAATCTCAGATAGTTCAGAAACAATTATACCCTTAGGACTTGTAATAATATATAAATGTATTTTCTAAAATATAAAAACAACAATTGATACACCTGGAGAAAATGTATAGGAAGTCAAAATGAATTTCAATATAAAATATGAAATACCTGTTCTTCAGTTATTTTGGCGAACGCTAATATTTCTACTTTTGTCGAATCAATAGTTGACTCTACTATGAAATCAATAAGGAAATAGTTCCTTATTACACTATACATGTATACCTTGCCAAATAAACAATTTTATTTTCTTACCGTCAACTGAAGAACACACCACGTTTTAAATGTTACTTAATTATTCTTTTGGATTACTGATTTTCATCAAGCGTTCACTGGTCGTAATATGATTATTTAGCTCCTCTGACGAATGTTAATTTCATTCATTGAGATAATTTCTGAGAGTTACAGTTTCACTTTTTCTCCCCATACTTTTTTGATCAGTTGGCTACTTGAAAATACAATACGAAGTCTACATTTACTTCGCATCAGAAGATGGAAATGCATCTTCTCTAGATGAAAGTAGACATAACTTTAAGTCGCTTCATAACTATGAAGACTAAAACCGAACGTTTTTCTGTACTTGCTGAATACTGATTGAATAAGAGAAGAGTAGTCGCTTGATTATGTTCAACTTCCTTTATATAGTCTACTCCCGTCTTTCCTTTGATCCGAAAAGCCGCCATGATATGTTACAATAATAGGTCAGTACTTTTTATAGTTTACGTAACCCCTTAAGTTCCTTTCATTCTTCCCGCTATCACCGGGGCTGTTAACGTTTCAAGAAAGCCGATGGTGACATATGGATGGCCATGTGTCAGTAGTGATTCAAGAATTCATTACCTTTTGAGTTATTCACTTCCTTGTAACGGGTGGCAAGCAGTTACGAACTGATTTAATGTGAATGGAGGCATTTATATGTGTGGAGTCTCCCGCTTAGAATGCTTCATCTGTCGGGACGTACTATAAAATTAGTTATGAATGTCTGAAAATATAATTATCGATACGTTTGGGGTGCCAGTGTAAGTGATAGTGACTTGATATTTTACGAGATGTAACATTTTCCATCAAACTCATACCGCCTTTCAATTCAATAGCGATTGAAAATAAAACAGTCGTTAACTTTTTGGTGCGTTGCTTCGTCTACGATATCACACATGTTTACATTAAAATAACTTGATTGATCGTAGCCATTACAGTATTCAGTAACCGAAAATACCATACAATACCAAAAATCAAAACTACACCAAAACTTTCTTCTTTGGGCCTTTTTTTGATGATGACCTAATAAGAATTATTTGTTTTGTACGAATTAAATGTGTCCTCAAAATTGAAATCGGATTTTACCTTATCATACTCCCAATGAATTCAACCTGCTATCGAATTGTTTCATTTCTCCACAATAAATATATAAAAATTCATAAATGGGGATTTTGGAAATAATCAATAATTAATATTTAAATAAAAATATCTTTCGAGTAATAATTTGTTATCTCCAGTGAATGTCCCAAAAATCAGGTAGTATCTTACAAATAATCGACTGAAGAAATCTAACTACCCTACCCTCAACTATTTACCCCTCAAAATTATGATACAGCCCTGGGGCCATGTCTCTCCAGTGATATATTATATTTTTCAGGAAATACAAGATTTCCTCGATGGAGCCAAAAATGGTGCAATCTACTTCAGCGTTGGCAGTAGTCTGGACTCCAAAAGTATGAGTGCTGAATTCAAAAGCATTACTAGGCGCATTTCGAATTGCCTTATAGAGTACTATTGAACACCGATATTGATCAACGAGAAGTCTCCGAAAATGTGATGGTACGGAAATGGATATCACAGCAAGACGTTCTAAGTGAGTATTCTGAGTTTATTGTACGGTATTCATAAATGTTCCGTATTCGAAGAATTCTGCTTGACAATCTGATAAGATATATATTCTTGCTTCCCTAGAGCCTCATGCAAAGCATCTTTGGGTGCATGTTTCTATAGTATGAATTCCTCTGCTACGAAAACTATTGGAGCTCTGCCAAAGGGTTTCGAGAACCTGGAAATGGGTCCGTAACTCTCACTGCAGCCCCTTTGTCCATCTTGGATTCACTGGTATAGATATATAGATCTTTATTGTCTTAAATATAACACATTTTGTTGACAAAGGGTGATATGTGAATATAGTCCGTACAGTGAAGGCGTGGAGATAAACCATCATTTAGTATGCAAAATCCATACAGAGAGGCTCGTGTAAATGTTGTTTCAGAACCTTCATAAAAATAGCAGAACAACTGTTTTTTCATTCGCTAGGTAGTGCCAGCCTAATTGTCGCATTAGGCCATTGTTAAAGGATATGAAATTCTGATCAGGCACCTTTTAGTGGTGTATCTTGGGGTATAATTCCTGTTTAAAAATATAATGGTAAATATTTCATGTAAATATTTAGGTTAACGTCAAGGTGAGGTTCAATGCTTGCTATGAATTTGGTTATTGGAAGATGTCAACAAGTCCAAACACAACCCCCCGAATACAAACAAACAATATATATCACTTCCAAACATAAATAAACACAACTTCGAAATTATTTATAAAGCACACAACACGATCAAACCATTTTATACTCGACTCAAAATACAGACCCCCTTTAAAAAAATCCAATCTTATATACAGCATCCCTTGTAATGATTGCAGCAAGGAGTATATCGGAATGACATCACAACTTTTATGCAACAGAATAAATGGTCATAAGTACAGTTGTGTGCATAAAAAAGTCGTACAAAGTTTGTATGGTGTAAACCTGCCTATGATGGTCCAGATTCCATGAGATAGTAGTACACGTGAACATTTGGAACTTTTGTGCAGTTTCAGACTTTATTATATTAGAAAAAAAAACATAAAAAAGTCGTACAAGGTTTGTATGGTGTAAACCTCCTAGATTTCCGATTTATAAAAATAGAACGTACACTTTGGGCTTTTTTTTTAAATTATTACAAAAAATGGAATAAATTCAATACATAACATTATAACAATTAACCCATGACGAAGCTTTATTTATCAAAGCTCTATTAGTATTTGGTCATAGCGCCATTATTTTCTATTATTTTGTTTAGTCTATTTGGTATCGAAGCATAAAGATTTCTCATCAGATCGGGATCATTGGCTATTTCGTTCCACGTTTCTTTTATGAAATTCATCAGCTCATCAATTGTTTTTGGTCGGAAGTTAACTCTGTAGATTCTTTTAGTCATAAGACCCCAAACATTTTCCATAATATTAATGTCGGGACTTTTTGCGGGCCACATTAATCGAGATTTTGCTGTTCAAACCATTGTGTTGTGATTGCTGCATTGTGGACCGGGCAATTATCTTGTTGGTATATAAAATTTTGATCGAGAAAATGTTCTGAAACACTTGGTAAGATAATATTTTCCAAAATATTCCTGTACCTAATAGCCTTAAATCTTTCATAAACAGTCCAACACACGCCCAATTCTCGAGAGCTTAACCAAGCCCAAACATTTACCGAAAACCTACCGGATTTTTCTGAATTATGAACAAATTTTTCATTAAACCTTGTTCCTCTAGGCTTGTACACTCTTATATGTCCATTAAAGCATGACTGGAAAGTTTTTTCATCGGTAAATACTACACTATTCCAGTTTTCGCGTAAAATGTTATTCAAAGCGAAAATAACTCCTGCCTGTTTATGTTCATTTCCCAGGATTACCTTTTTGGCAGCAGCATGGTTTTTTAGATGCGATTTTTTGATTCTTCGACTTGCTGTCGATCTTGATGCCGGAAATGCTATATGTCGAATAGCATTTCGCGCTACTACGGAGGGATTGTCCTCCAAATATGGCAAGAAAAATGTTAAAAGCGCGTTACTGACAAAAATAGTTTTAAGTCGATAAGAAGTTCAATTAAGATTGATAAGCCTGACTCATAATAGCCTATAACTGCTGTACGACTTTTTTATGCACACAACTGTACATGAAAAAATCCAGCACAGCGTTAAACAAACATATTAAACATAAATACCGCAAGAGTGCATTATCTCGTTCTTGCGTAGTTGTTTTGTGTCTCCCAGTTGGCTTTTTTCTATTTACGTTACCTCCGGTCTCCCATCTGTCCTTTATGTTTTGCACGGTCTTCTTATTCATATTTATAATATGGGCTATATCTCTTATGGGCATGCCATCTCACAAATAAACAATTATTTGAGCTCTTTTGAAATTATATAGCTGAGGCAATGCACTAATTGTACTAGAAAAATGTTGAAAGCGCGTTATTGACAAAAATAGTTTCAATTTTGACACTACTTGTCAAAGTCGATAAGAAGTTCAATTAAGATTGACAAGCCTGACACATAACTGCTGTATGACTTCTTTATGCATACAACTGTACATGAAAAAATCCAGCACAGCGTTAAACAAACATATTATAGAAGATAATCACAACCCCAACATCTCAAAAACCAAAATTTTACTATATGAACCAAACCTAAATGAAAGAATTGTTAGGGAGATGATTTATATTGAGAAAAACTATAAGGCAATGAAAGACAGACGGGACGGGACATAAACAATCTGAGCTAAACATATCATACATTATCAATCGCACCATTCAAAATCTCACAAAAACAACGCCTATCTCTCCCAAACAAAACCCGAGATACATCTATGAAAGAACAAACGCAAACTAACCAACATCAAACAAATCAAAATCCAGCTCACGAAAACATCACATCCGCTTTCATCTCCTCCAACAATCGAAATTCCACACATTTCCACACATGCACAGAAAATCCTTTCGCCATTGTATACAAATAACAATCATTTACAAAAGGAATAAGAACCAACCTCCATAAAATACACAATTGCCGGTTCAAACGAACCAAAACAACAACATTCAATCATTAGAATAGAACCTGAAGTAATTGGTATTATAAGAATATTACCGATTCACCTGCAGTATAAATATTTATAGTGGTATTATAGATGAGTAAGGCTGCCAGACCAAGAACTTTGTTCTGTAAACAAAAATATATGTATAAAACATTGCCATAACCAAGTTTGAATATACCAGATGATTTAATATTTTTTACATACTGTATTTACTGTGGAAAGAGCCTTTCCGTTTCAGACATATAAATCATAGTATCAGAAGAGTCACCAAAAAAAGCTGTCTGTGTGCCAGTGTGAAGACGGCTCTGTCTGTATGTATAAATGCAACCGGTGTCCAGTATGAAATATTGTAATTGTAATTGTAATTTGAAGGGTACAAAAAGTGTCAAAATACCAGACCCCTGGACATACCGTACTACCCCAGTGCGTGGAATAAACCACCATAGAATCTGGCGCCAGAGATTGAAAGTTGTGATGGGAACAGCTCAGAGTGCTCATCCTCTTGCTTTTTTTAACCTTCTGAGAGTAATCTAGGAGCACCATACCTGTGTGCCAGTTTTTTTTCTCCCCATTTTATGAGAAGAATGTTGTCAGTGAATCTGAAAAAATATTTCCTGGATGTGAGAATCGTTAAGTTGCAGAAAGATTGTTCAATACGTATCTCTCATCAGAATCAGCTGAAATTTGCCTTCGATATTTTTCCATTTCAAAATTCAATACCATTTCTGCAGAATGAAAAATGAATTGAATTTATTTTTCAGGACATCGCAATGTCAAATTGTTTATAACCCATGGAGGACTACTTTCACTTCAAGAAGCTATTACAAACGATATGCCTGTGATAGGAATCGCATTTGGTAACGACCAACTATCAAATATTAATAGAGTGGTGACAAATGGGTGGGGCATTGAATTGAAGAGAAAAATGGCCAACAAAGGAGCTTTTATATCTGCAGTAAATGAAGTTTTAGATAATCCAAAGTGAGTAATATTTTTTTTCCAAAACAGGGTATCCTGGAGAATGACATGGGGGTTACTATTCTCATTTGAAGAACGAACAACAAAACAAAATACTGTGTTCTAATCTTTCTGTATGAGAATAAGTCCATTTTATATCGATCAATATTACACCTCTCACTCATATTACTAAAATACAGTTACATATGGGCACTAACTAATAAAATATCATTACGTTAATCATAATGGAGACGAAATAAACATGCATTTCGAATCTATTTTGGAATACGGTACATCAAGAACTCAATTCTGAATATTCCCAGTTTTGGAGTTTCGAACTTTTTATAATCCAAATCATGGTATTTGTGCCAGCTTACTTCACATTGGATTGTTAGAGATCTCTTGGAATGTTATGAATCTGGGATGCATGACTATCAAAATACATTGAACCCTGCAGAACCTCAGCCTGATCTTGTCCAAGGTATTATTGACTCCCAAAGGTCCTTCCATCTTACCCTTATGAATGTATTTCAAGACTTCATCTATTATCTTGCAGGGAAAAATCAATTGGGAAATTGACGACCTTCCATCAATTGACTCCCATACTCAAGCTGGACGTGACACCACAGCGTCCATCCAGTCTTCACATTTTCCAAGCTCAACATACTTCACAATTTTATAGTTGAACCAATTGACTACTCGAAGATATCAAATCAGTAAATACCCAATTATCGGAAAATAAACTACCGTTTGAACCAAAATTGGAAAATATACTTGATTTCGAGAAAATTATAGATAGCAAAAGGTTTCCTTATGAAAATCAAACAATATTTGTCATTGTCACCAATTGTGGAAACTACCAATCTTCCGAGAAAAAACATCCCGAACCATTTTACCACAATCAGAATTCCTCATCCTCAATGAGCGAAATTACATACCACTCCACTTTGAATGCCAAGGAGACCAACCTAAAGAATTTCTTTGTCATGAAACCACTCTAATTCGATTGGAGGAAGACGATGCCCCAAGCGGTGTACAATTGTTGAGATTCTGCAATAGTGTTTCCATCTGCAAATTTATTCCAGCAGAAATCAGTAGATTGAAATTACAGGAGATCTAGGGAAGAAAATGGATCATTATTCCACCAGAACTAACAATAGCCAAACAAAAGTGCGGACTTAACAATGTATATTCGCAAGGAACTTATGTGCTAGAACTTGAACCCCAAGAAGAAAACCCCCTCAGAAACGACCAGTATAAATTACCAGGCAGGAAAATCAACATAACTGCATTGGACAACTTCGTCAGGAAACTGGACAACTCTCTGAGATGCGCAGTAGCATCCTTTCTCGACATTGAAGGAGCATTCAGTAATGCACTAACGATATCCTCACACAGAGCAGGAATCATCAAAGTGACATCGGAAATTATTTGTAATTGAAACGAGGCGATGTTGAGAAACATAATCATCTTGAGTTCCCTCCACCAATCGATACCAGGGTGGTGAGAGGCTGTCCACAGGGAGGTATTTTATCCCCTTCACTGTGGGCATTTTCCGTAGACGATCTGATCAGGACCCTTATGACGGAGGGAATTGAGTTCAAGCTGACGACATACTTATAACGGTTAGAGGAAAGTTTTTCTATGGTGAAACAATTCCATTCAAGGATAGAGTCAAATGATTCTAGATGAGAAACTCACGGGGCATGCTCATCTAGAAAAAGTATCCAACAGAGCAAGGCAAGCCTCATGGACATGTGGAAGAATCTGTGGAAAAACATGGGGAAAGCTACCCAAACAAATAAATTTGGCTTCACCTGTGGTCACCTACGGAGCGGTCGTCTGGTGTATCAAAGGGAGTTCACGAGAAAAGCTCAACAAACTCCATAGGCAAGCCTGGTGTGATCATAACAGGGGCAATGTCCACCACCTTGACAGCAGCAATGGAAGTATTTCCCAAAATCCCTCGTTAGCACATTTGCTTAGAGAATGAGGCTAGAGAGTGTATACTAAAACCTGTCGAGGTCAACGAGTAATAGGGGAGGAAGTTGTCGCAAGATCGAGAATGAGATGATATACAATCTAATTCCATCGATATCATCAGATACAATGATCCTTTTATACACCTTTGGTAGACCTCATGAGATTTTCCTTTTGGAAAGAAATGAATGGTAGACGAAAGAACGAAAACTCACAAGAGCCAATCTACAATGGTACACAGACTGCTCCAAAACGGAAGTCGGAGTTGGGGCCGGAGAACATGGAGTACCTCCAGAATACAACCTTATTGAAAACCTGGAACAATACGCCACAATATTCCAGGCAGAAGTCCATGCAGTCGAACTCTGCCATCAGGAAATTTTTTCCGAAAGGGCCAAAGATGTGTTTTCAAACTGGTTGCTCTAGTTGCGATGAGATGGCGTTAGCTTTTGTCCATTCCGATCATTCAATCCCAGCGAATGTTATGAGGTGGTTGGATTTTAATCGTTCAAGTCAAACACCGCGGACATCAATCACTGTCTGCTTGACCTACCCTGCACTGATGAGGGGCGAATACCCCGAAACCGGTCTACAGGTGACCAGCCTGGGTGAAGTATTTAATATTTATCCGTTTTGCAACAAACATTTGCAAAGTACCTGTAGGGCTCATCCATCGGATGCCATTCAACGTCCGTCGAGGCATTAGCCAGGAAAGTAGTTATTTTTTCATAGATATTCGACCGACATACACATATTGTATAGGTATTTGTAGCTAGCAGTCTTGAGAAATAAGAAGTTTTTCATTTTTGATGAAATAATAGCTGGCTATCGATATGTCACCCTTTGAGGGTGTGGTCCCTTTTTTAACTTTTAACTTTTTTTCGGGTCTCCACTATCTTTGTCACAGAAATCTTCCGTAACTGGAGTCACCCTGTAAATAATAGCTTTTCTTCTTACTATTGTTTTTTCCGTGGCTTCAACCGGCGTGGGCATAAGCTGATGAAATCCGGTTGTTTTTAATTAGGCAAGAGGCGCATTATCTTCATCGTCTTCTGAAAAACTACCGTATACCATGCGGAAAAAGCTTTCAGAAGGTCTGATTGGGGTCTGCCCAATTCTTTCTGTTGATGCTGACGACATTGCAACTGGCGATTCATTATAGGGTTCTGGAGTCATTTGCCTGAAAAAGTCGGGAGGTTGCAAATTTTCTTCGTCGACAGTATCAAGTGTAAGAAGGTGCTGGAGCTTCTGTCGGTTTGAATGGAGCAGAAGCTGTTTCCGGAATAGCCTGAGGATTCAAGGAAAACAAACCAGTTGCTTTGAAGCCACTTGTAATATTACTATGATTCATGAATTTGGACGATACCTTCGGAAGAATCATGTTAAATCGCGTCTTGGTGAGTTCCCTGACTTGATTTTGTTCTGAAAAATGACAAAAGTTCAGCATCCCAGTGGTGTTCAAATGACTGGTAGACTGATTCATCGAAGGGCTGGAGTTCGTGGATGGTATTTGACGATGAACTGTATAATATGTCAAGTGAATCTACGACTTCGACAACGGACAAGTCTAAATGACAGGCTGCTCAATCAAATATCAAAAGGCACTTTCCAGCACTTTTATATCTGGCTTAATGCTCTTGAAATTACTTGAATAGTTCATTGGCACTGATCTCGGGGGCAAGTTGTCGAAAAGTTCCAGCTTTAATCGTTTGCTGTTGAGTATGACCATTAGTGGTAAGGCAGAACCTAGTGCATTCACACATCGAGAAATGGTGACACTTTCTGCCTGTTCTGAATACTGTAAATTGCACTCTCTTAGCTCCCTTCTCAGCCAGAATAAATTGTCATCAATTCGTTTGGGATGGCTTTTCAGATCGAGATCATCATAGACTCCACTCAATCTTGTGAAGTGATCATCAACAATGAATTTGTTTAGTTCTTGTGCTCTGGCCGGATTCATAAATTGAGCTTTTTTTTTGATATCTCAGGATGTCTATTCATGAATGCATTGAACCAGTCTTTTTCCAGCGAGTTTGGTATTTTTATTGAATTCGTACTTGGTGTTACTGAGCTCGCAAAATTTGTAGACTAAGCGACGGTGTGTTCGTGGTGTCACAGGAAGCCCTATTTCAGCGAACCTGAATATCCTACTCACAAGATCAGTTTTCTGGTAATCGCTTAATAATGCCTTTCGACCCAGCATTTACTCCAAACTGCCACTCTGGAGATGGTTCCTAATAGTACTTCTGGGAACCCTCTGCCTCCCTGCAGCTTTATGTGTCCTCGACGTTCCTCTCTGCACTGCTCGAACAGCTGACACCAGATCGTCTTTTGATCAGTATCAATCAATTAGTAATAAGTATGCGTACTACGTATTTATACACGTAAAATCCTAAAGGTAATGTAAAATACGTTATAAAACAAACAGACTGTGATATAAGAAGTAGGAGGATAATAAGGCCTATGGGTAAATTTAATATGACTTAACCCTTTTACTGCGCATTGGGTTATTGTCGCGGTTCACCCACTGCGGGTTTTTTTGGCGTTTGCGAGTATATCGTCTTGAGCAGTATAGCGCAACGGGGTATGTGTTTTACGATTAAAAAAATACCTTAGGATTCAATTAAATGAACTATAATCGAAAATAAAAGCTTACAATTATAATATTTTACGATAGTAACCATTTATTTCCGATGGAAAAAAAACTTTGCAGTCAATAAAACAATATTTTATGAAATGAAGCTTTTATTTGCAACTACAAAAAGTACCTTATATGTTAAAAAATAATTTTTTTGAAAGCAACATATACTCTATATAATAACAATTTTTTTTTGTGTTCACTTCATTCGGTAGGTATTGAGAAATAGGAATTGATAAGAAAAAAAAATTTCCTTTTGTTTTCTAAGAAACAACGTGTTGCAAAAACGCAATGCCAGTCCTTAGGAGTATCAAATCAATCTTAACTAAGCAGAATGTTCAAAATCTACTATGAAAGTCAACATTACATTTTTTGCACATTTCAACGTTACATTTTATACAGTATGTTAGTGTAATGTACACATGTCTCCAGCACACCGTCATCGTTTGTTATTTGCAATAGAGTCTACAATGTGACATGCATTGTCATAACGAATATCATAACTAACTCTTGATGAGGAACGACTTGACGCACTCGATGATGGACGACTTCCTTGACGTGGAAGAGTTTGATACTTGGTTAGGTAACTTTTTTCACCATTTCCCTTCTGAACTGCAATAAAGTTGATTTGCGCGTTTATGTAAAGTCCATGCATTTTGTATTGTAGTATCAAGCAGCCAAGTGAATTGATTCCACCACCATTTTTTCCTCTAATGCTGATCTGATCCCTTGAGGTATTTTCATTCATTAGATCTGTACTTCCCATTGATGAGTTATATTTGGCAATAGCTAACGGTACTCCTATTTGGATATTTCTTTTCTCAGCTTGAGAAAACCTTTCTACATGGATCAACGGATTGGCGCCATACTCTGTTGATGCAAGTGTAACAATACTATTATCATTCCATCTGATTAGTATTGTTCCATGAGTCTTATCCACTGTTGTTGCATATTCTTCTCTGGGTTGCTTTCGTAGTGTTGCGGTATACGATTTTTTCGAATAGTGCCTGTTGCGCCATATCCAAGACTTTTCAAATAATGCAAAAAATGCAAACTTGTAAATAAATTATCGAAGAAACAGTTATATCTCGGATCTCAATTCGTCTATCATTTTTACCAATGGCGCGGCACATTTACCAAAGACTTTTTTGTAGTCATCTGGAATATTATTGTCAGTACCTTGATGAGGAATGAAGTTTATTAGATATCCACTTTTAGTTGCCAAAATTGTACCCAAATTTAATGGGCTTACTTTTTATAAATTGTTTGCATGAGTGTCTACCATAATATTTCAGCATAGTTTCGTCAAAATTTGTTCTGGGACGAAGTGGTGCATGAATTCATTCTTCAAAATGTTCATAAGTGGTCGAACTTTACAATATTTATCGGACAAATCAAGATTGTCATTATTTACACAATGCACATAACGACATATTGAAATAAATCGATCACGTCGCATAGCAGACTTTACCATTCTATTTCCCATATTTCCACTACTATATCTGTAAAAAAAAATCCTGGCAAAATATTGTATCCCGATAATATGAGAATTCCAAGAAAACATTTTGTCATTTGAATCTATTGAAAAATTTTCATAATTTTTTGTCGGCTATACCTTCTAGTTTCCGTTACTAATAATGATATAATATCATTGTCAATGAATAACTCAAACATCTCAGTAGGAGTAAGACATTCGAAGTTTTCATAGTTCTTTTGTGGAAATTGCTTTTCGTTGCAAACTATGTCACCATTTATCCAAGAAATGTTGCTGTAATCAATTTTTTGTACGGAGTTAACAGGCTGTGGTTCTTCCTAGGGTTCCTCTAGAGCTTCGGAAATAATATCATTATCATCTGTATTATCTTTTTGATAAGTGCTTATTTCGGCTGCAGCTCGCAACTGATTTGCAGACAAATTATCAACAAGACCACCTTTGTCTTCATCTGCAGAGTCTTCATCCGTCAGCTCGGCCGGTTCTGAAGGTTCAATATAGATATCACCAACGTCTAAATCATCTGCGTAAGCCACTTGCAGAGCCTCTTCGAGTGTAAGTCCACCATTAAAAAATATATATAAATTTGAAAAAGCAGTAGTCATAAGGACTGGCGTTGCATTTTCGCAACGCTCTAAATTACGCAACAAAATCACATGACTATATTTATTTTGAAGTTTTAAAATGGTCACTAATAAATAACTAGGTTACAATATTCCTTTGAAATATTTCAGTTATGCGTTGCGTTTTCGCAACGCTAGTCGTTAGTGAGTTAAATCAATCACAATTCACTCTTAAAATACCGAGCACGATACTTCTACGAATTCGTATTCGCCATCCTCAAAAATCTTATATATATTATATGAGGTAATTAGTGCCCAGAAAAGTCCTGTCGACTGCTTCTAGGCTCTTGGAAAACTATCAATCGTTCTCCGTTTGTTTGTTTCTGAAATTTCATCACGACGTCGGAGACGCGCGATAATAAGCACGGGCGTAGTGTATTCGTTTTCGTAACAATATGAATTTCACTCTCCCATAATTTTTTTTACAGGTATCGAGAAAAGGCTAGGTTATTAGGTGAGATATACAGAGACGAAGAAACTTCCAGTTTAAAGAAGGCAATTTATTGGACCGAATACGTCATCAAGTATAAGGGAGCACCACATCTGAAGAGTCCAGCACACGCGATGCCATTCTGGAAGTACCACCTGTTGGATGTATATGCTTTTTCGATTACAGTTTTATTGATCCTTTTTTACCTGGGATTTTTGGTTCTGAAATGTGTCTTCAAGATCACTTCTTTCTTGTATAGCAAATGGATGTCGAAAGAGAAAGTCCACTGAAAAATTGGTTTATATGGAAAGTTTTATGGAAAAATAAGAATGAAAACCCGTTCATCATGTATCAGAATAATAAAATGATTATTTTTTATTTTTTGTGTTTTAATGTTCATTAAAATGTGAATTTATTTCGAAGCTTCACAAATTTCCAGACGAACAATTCTGGTTTGAAAAATATTTTCGCATAAAATAAACAACTATAATACAACCACATAAATGAAATTGACCCAACAAATTGACTTGTTCATTAGTCAGAAATAATAATAATAATAATATCGCCTTTATTACTTCCATCAGTCATAACAAAAATATAGTATAATATAAGTACTTATAAACTATTAAATGAAAATAAACGGCGGAGTTCAACTTATCTGGTGCGAAGTCACCACTGTGTTGTTCTTCCACTCAACCGAAAAATATATATCGCAATGAGAGAGCAAAAAAAAATAAATAAAAAAGAGAGAAAGGAAATAACACACATCAAAGTCTATGTGAAAATGGATTATTAGGAGTCTGTCAATGTGATAGCAAGTAGCACATAGGAAATAGCAGATAGGTAGTGAGTATCAGTTCGGATGCTGCAGGAAAGTTTATTTAGGTGATGCTTAAATTGATGTAGCTTTTTGTTTTTCATTTGACCGGGAATGCCGTTGTAGATTGAACAAACTTGGTAAGTGAAACATTTTCGAAAATTCTCTAAACGAAAAATTAGGGGAGTAATTCGACCTTCGAATCTTACATTCTGGTTATGTACATTGGTCCTGAAAGTTATTTTTCTATGTAGGTAAGGGGAAACTTCATCTAAAATCATTTTGTGGAACAGGGTGCCAGCATGATGTTTCCTCCTATTATCCATGTCCAACCATCCAATATCCTCAAGTTTGTGAGATATTTTTTCTCTCTTGAAGATGCCGAATATCAGTCTCAAACAGGAATTCTGTTTTTTTTTAATTTTATGTTTTGAGGTAGAAGTTAAACATGGACCGTATAACGCATCCCTATAATTTAAAATGCTAAGCACCAATGCTTCGCACAAGTTGACTTCCACCTTTACTGGTAAAAAGCTCCTATTGCCATATATAATTTTCAATTAATAATATGCTCGTTCTATAAGTTGAGCAATATGTGATTCAAATGTGAGATCTTCATCCAAGATTATTCCTAGACTATTCCAAGAAGACTCATAATCATACCCCACAATGTTTATTAACCTCTTAAATAGGGATGGTACATGTTTCGGACCTGTAAAGGTCCATCATCAGCCAAAAACGAAGACCAAAATTCTAAAAAAGGGGTTACATCAATGTATGGATTCAATATAAAAAATAATAATTCACTCACATGAGATTTGAACATGGAAAAATTGTAACACATTAAAACATTTTCAAAAAAGTTGTTTGGTGTGAGGGTCACAATAGAAATAAAAACAAGTATCAAACACAAAGACATCGTGACGTTCACTGAATACATGATCCGATCCATCAGCAAGCAACTGTATAAATGACAAAAAGAATATTGATAACAAGGTGATTAGTTGTGGATACATATACATAACGTGAAATTTGGAAGAAAGGATACAAAACAAAGTAGATAATTTCAAAACATTTTAAATTGAACGTGACATCTAGCTGGGAGGGATAAAACTATTGGGAAGGAACCAAAAGTGATATTCGAATTCAACAGGTGGAAATTACGAAGTAGATAAAACACGTTTGGAAATTAGAAAATACGGCATTTGTTTATTCATTGAAAACAAGGGAGAAACTGATACAATCGAAGTTGATCTTTACATTCAACGAAGTAACATTACTTTTATTCATGGAGAAGTTGATTTCAAAACTTTCTAATAGATTGAATTTATTGCCTTCTTCACAAACGTGTAATATATATTTAGATCCTCGTCGATTTGAAAATTGTGCTCCGAATTGATTACATGATTACCAAATGAGCTTTTAGTGTTGGTTTCGAAAATGTTGGAACCAGGATGTTTTTCGATAATTCTGACATGTTCCATGACTCTGGTGATAATCTTTCTTCCACTCTGTCCAATGTATTGAGCATTGCAAGAAGAAAAAGAACAGAAAATAGAGTAAACTCCAGGCTTGTTATGTGAAGGAATGCGATCTTTGGTGTTACAAAAGGTTTGTGATGGGTATGGCAAGTGTAAAATGAGATTGTATTTTCATTGTATCTGTTCAGACCGTTCTTAACATCATAAGAGACTTTGCCTAGGAAAGGAAAAGGAAAGGAAATTTTGAATATATTAGCAAGAGAAATGAGAGGACGGTTCAGGAATTTGGTGAGGTGTCGGTGATAAAGTCTATTCAGGAGGTGATAAAATCTATTCATTGATGTAACCCCTTTTTTAGAATTTTTGTCTTCGTTTTTGGCTGATGATGGACCTTTATAGGTCCAAAACATGTACCATCCCTATTTAAGAGGGTGATAAACATCGTTAGGTATGATTACGAGTCATCGAAATATTCCATTCAACTCCAATTTGAGATAAGATGGACTTTCTTCACAAATTATTCCTAGACTCTAGTTTCTTGTACTGATTCAAGTTTTTCATCATCTATCAGAATATTAGTCCGACTGCGAATAGTTTTTATCGAATGTTCGGGCCTAAAAACAATGACATTAGATTTACTAGAGTTGATCATCAAACAGTGGTCAGAGGCTTTTCTAATAGAAGCGTTTAGATCAATATTCACTCGAGTACAAGCATTATCTACCATGTCTGATGAAAAATGGTGCTATAATTACGTGTCATCTGCATATAAATGTATGTTGCAAAACTGGAGACATTTCAATAGCTGTGATGTGTAGATGGCAAACAATAACGGTCCTAAAATAAATTGAACCTTGAGGTGCTCGACATCGAAGACTCAAATATTGTGAGCTGTTGCCATCTACAGTAACCAGTTGCTTGCGTTCATGGAGATACGATCTGATTGGTGAGATGACACTTTCGGATAATCCTAGGTAGTGCAGTATCGACAACATCAAGTTGTAGTTGATGGTGTCGAAGGCTCTACTGAAATCTTATAGAATTAATCTGGTATTGTGGCTTAAATTGCTAGATCTGATGATGTCGACAACTATATGTAATAGAACTGTTGTGCAGCTGTACCCTTTGCGAAATTCCTACTAACTAGTTGGAAGTATGGAAAAATGGTTAATATGTTCTTTCAGTTGAAACTCAATAGCGGGCCACACACATAGCGTCTTAGGGAAGGTTTTAGCTTGGCCCATGCAAAGCATGCGAGCCAAGTCTGTGGCGAGCCAAGAACGCTGTTGTTTATTAACGAAAATATTAAATGGCAATACTTCGATGAGAATCTTTGACGTACATACCAAAAATGTGTGTTCATGGAGATAAATATTGACATACTTGATCAAAATTAGCGCGAGCTTGGATTTCTAACGTGTTTGATATTTTGGTGTGACTCGACGGTGGCGGAGAAATGGATAACAAAAAACAAATTAACAATGGCTGTAACGTATGTTGGAATCATAGACCAAGGAATAAATAGGAGAAAATGGGAAAAAAACTGGCTAAAAAAGAAATACACACACTTAAATCTGTTAAGTGAATTACGACTAAACGATCCAGATGACTTCAAAAATTATTTAAGAATGGATTGTGGAACTTTTGATGAATTGCTGGGTGTGTTAAGGCCATATTTGATGAGACAAGACACACCAATGAGAAGATCGGTATCAGCCGAAACTCGGTTGAGTGCAACACTTAGGTTTCTAGCAACGCGTCGTAACTATGAAGATTTAAAATTCAGTACCGCAATTTCCGCCTAAGCTTTGGGATATATTATTCCGGAAACATGTGGGACTATATATGAGTGTTTGAAGAAAAAATACTTGAAGGTAAGTTAATAATTGTTTAATTATGTTTGTTAATCGTAAATGAAATAGACATTCTAAAAATTATAAGTTATCCCAGTAAACGCATAGAATACTATATTTTCTCCAATGAACTGAAAATAAAATAATGAGAAAATAAAAATAAAAAATATAGAAACATGAAAATATGTTCCGGCATCTGACAAGTCTGGGGATGGTTCTGGAGTTGAAGTATATATACTACTGGCAGAACTTGATGCTATAGGAAAATTCCTTTGTGGCATGTACGGTTGAATTACATTTTCGATAGTAGTATTCTCAGAGAGTGTATTTAATTGTCCTTTGAATAATATCTGGTTTATCAAATTTTCTGCATATATCTGTTGTTTCTCGTTCATTTTTTCAGCTTTGCTGCTACATTACCACCAAATAATTTACGGTCATATTCTTCTTTGTTTAAACTTTCTATACATGTTCTCATAAATACCGATTTCTCATCTTTTGGAGTTTTAAATCTTTTTGACTGTGGGTTTGTTATAAATCTGCTATTAACAGTCCTTTTTGGGATCGGGACTCTGTAAAAGAAATGAGTTTCAAAATTAAATAATTTTATACGTAGTAACTGTTTGTTTTAACTTAAATATATATAAATATTTTTTCAGTTTCCGTGTAACAAAGAAGTATGAAAATGCATATTTAAAGATTTCAAAGACCGCTGGCAAGTACCTAATTGTGGAGGAGCATTAGACGGGAAGTATATCAGAATTCAGCCACCGCCTGACACTGGTGCTATGTATTACAACTATAAAGGATTTTACAGCATAGTGCTTATGGGCCTTAGTTAACGCTAAAGGAGAATTAATCTTTGTTGATGTTGGTAAAAATGGAAGACTATCAGATGGAGGAATTATAGAATATACACGCTTCTATGAAACCTGCAAAATAGTGCTCTTAGTTTGCCCGACAATGTTGAAAATAAATATGGTTTAAATTCAATATTTATAGGAGATGGAGCATTCGCATTACACAAACATGTATTGAAACCTTGTCCCCAGAGAGAAGTAACATATAACAGGCGGATATTTAATTATAGACTATCTAGAGAAAGAAATATTGTCGAAAATTTGTTTGGTCTCATAGCTTCAATATTTCGAATCTACATAGGGCCATCAGTGTACACCCTGAGAAAATAAATTATATTGTACTAATGTTCTTCATAATTATCTGTTGAAAAAAAGTTCTCGTTACGCATTTGGGACTGCTTGTGATAAAGACAGGACTGAACTATTGGAAACAAATAGGAACCAAAATGAAGATAATTTCACTGGTTTATCTCTCCATGTATGCCTAGAAGCTGAAACTAACAGATAAAAATATCTAGAGTATTTTAATGGTGTAGGTAAGGTAGATTTTCAAGATGATATGTTGAGAAAAGGAAAAGCCTAAATATGTATTTTCAACAAACATTGCTGAATATAAAATTACCCTTGAAACATTCTGCATTTCCTTTCTTTGCTCCTCTTCTTCTATGTCGGATTTCTCGTCTCCAGTCTCTTTTTGTGTTTCTGTCTCTTCATCAATTTCATTTCGTAGATCTTGAAAAGTATCGGAGGTTTCTTGATCATCAAAGTTTGATATGCTACAGAACATGTTTCACTGTCTCGTGTGAAAAGTAGTAAATAAAAATACCAAAGGGCTAGTGTATACACATCATCCTCAGAAGCTCCACTTCTTTTGGATTGTTCCACTTTTTTTAGTTCTTTTCTGAAGCCGCTTCGTATAGACTGAATTTTTTTACAAACAAAATTCTCATCGGGGTTTATTATAACTTGCTTACACAATTCAATTAATTCACGGTGACCTTTGTCTTTCAAATTTTTATTGGTATAATCCTTGCCTTTCACCATCCAGAGCGCTGGATGTTTTCTATATATTTCTATAAACTGCGTTAAAATCTCCTTACTACAATACAAAATCTTGTGTCTACCATGATAAAATTACAAAATTTTTAAACAAAACAATAACAACGCTCCACACTGCGAAACATATTTAACTGTTATCTTGGACGTCGCGCGAGGCGTGCGTACTTAGAGCGTGGGTATTTTTCCCCTCAACATACGAGTTCGATCCGCGTGCCGATATGAAACGAGCCAAGAGCGTTCAAAAGTACCTGTGTGTGTGTGGCCGGCTCCTTTCGAGTATTTCCGATAGAGATGGCAGTAAGCTGATAGCACGCAGATCTTTGTAGTTCAGTGGAGTTTTGATTTTTGGTAGTACTTTCACAACTGCTCTCTTCCATACAGTGGGAAAAACATGGTTCGTCGAGCAGAAATTGACAATGTGAGTAATATAAGGAAACGATATGAGGGCAACACATTTTTATTAGTTCACTATTTAGGAAATTGCAACTCATTGCATTCGATTTTATTTTATAGAATGTTTCGAAAACAAATGTACCGTCAACCTCACTAAATGCGAAATCGACCAATTTGTATTTTTATAAAAGGATAAAAGTTCCATAAGCGGCTCTCTAGAAGGTATAGAGTTGATGAAAAAGTTGTTAAGCTCATCAGTATTTTTCAAATTGTCTGGAATATGTAATTTTTTATCGAGAAACTATCATCATATCCTATTTCTGAAGGGGAAACAGATAAACACATTTTTTTCTTATTTCATTAGATTCAGTTGAAAAATGTGTCCTCTTGTTTGATTGAGTCTTGGAGAAATACTGAGACGCGGGCAGCGCTTGCGTTTTCAAGCTTTTGAATGTTCTTTTGATACGTAATGAAGTGTCGCCGTCACTGTGTTCACGAAAAACTGAGAACAATCTTTTGTCATCGTTTTCCCAGAAGTAAACGTATCGATTTGTTCCCGAATCTTCAAATCGATTGCAACTATGGTCCTTCGCCGCATAGTTTCAACAGCTACCTCTTAATATTGAATAAACGAAACTGTCCCTCAAATTATGTTTTCAAGGCTTCGAATGCTGTTTTTAAAAACAAATATTCCTTTTTTCGACAGAATACAATGAACAATTGGTATTATACAACCTTACAATAGAAGTGTTAAATCTGACTGAATCAAGCTTAGTCAGCAGAATCCGATATTTGATGCAGAACTTGCATTCGACGGCAACTTTTTTTTTCCAGAAAATTATATTTTTTTCACCAGGCCTGAAGTTCTTGGAGAATCATCTTAGACGAAATGCGTTCATTAGACTATTACAAACTCACAGACGGACATCGTGATGGTAAAAAGCAGTAATATTTTCCAAGCATGAACCATCGTTGTGTGTTTTGAAAAATCAAGGGGGAAGGAGAGGTCCCAAGCCGTCCACCTCAGTAGTCAGCGACCACCGTCCTCTCACGCAATAGAAATGTATGCTTCAGACGACTTTGCCTCTTTTATCAAGTAGCCAGTTTAAGAAAAGTGGTAGGACACATTAAAAATACAAGGATCATCTAAGTGATCCAAATTCGACAATGGGGTACCTTAGTGATTCGTACCCCAGAAAGCCTACTAGAAGAATTTAAATTCTCGTATTAGCATTATTACATGACTTTGCTAGTTGGATAACCAACTCTACGGGTAATACCGTTACAGGTAGCTAACTTAGTCTAAATTAAATTTACGTTAGTGATTACATGTTAGTACCTTGATTTTAATACATGTAGTTATGAAATGATACATGAAATGGGTGATATATGAATCAATGAGACATGAAATGAGTTTTGACTCTGGTCTCTCAACAATACTCAACGCAACTGCTCTTCGGTGCAAAATTGCTTCAGCAAATTTACGTTGTTCCCCAAGTTAATAATGAGCTCTGCAGAGGTATGTGGCCATCGATTCATTGCCGCGAGAACCGCTCTTCTCTGCTCTATGAAGTTAGGACAGCTCATCAGCCGGTGACTCGAGCTGTCCACCTCCTCGCATATATTGCAGAGGTTATTTAGGCTTTTGCCAACCTTATGGAGATGAACTCCCAAATTAACATGACTGCTCAGTAGACATGCTGACGTCCTCTCGAATGACACATTATGTGCATTCAGCCAAGACTGTATTAGAGGTATGACTTTTCTGACCCCTAGGGGAGTTGGTCCATTCGATTTGTCAGGTTCTCATTAAGAGATTCAATAAGTGCATGTCCATCTCAGTCTTACATCTGAAATTAGCTATGGAAAACCCGTTTCCAAATAGCAAGGCCCTTCCTCCTGTCTTGATATTTCTACAAGCCGCCAGGGAGTATTGCAAGTGTAAATGCAGAGGTGGACAGCCCGTGAGCACCCAGGCTGTCTCACATGGAGTGGACGAGTAAATGCCCAGTATGGGTCGTAGGCAGAAGGCCTGAATGTTAAGTAGTTTTGCTTTAACGCTAACGTGAGAGAGTCGATGTCCCCATACCTCCACCCCATAGGCGAGGATGGGCAATATCGCCCTCTGGTATATCGTTTTCAGTGGTGTATCGTTTTCAGAGAATCTTGAAAAAGGTGTATGTTTCGCCAATTTTTATAAGTGTGGCTACGCAACAGTTGAAATATGCTTTTGCATTTTGTAGATATATAATCTACATGAGGTATAAAACTCAAATTTTGGTCCAGCATAATGCGTTTTTAATTCTGTCCACTCGCGCCAACGGGACGTTGGCAGAGAGATGGACAGTTTATGCTGCCCAACCCAATCCGTGAGAGTGCTCAGGGCCGAATTCGCCCTGTCTTCAAGTATACGCCTATTTGGTACGTGGATGGAAAATACAACATCATCTGCATAAGCAGTGAGCTGCACTCCTTCAGGCCAGTGAAGCCTCAATAAGAAATCCAACTTGAGATTCCACAACATAGGTCCAAGGACCGATCCCTGCGGACATCTCTTCGAGAGATGCTTGGCTACTACAGTGTAGTTTCCGCTTGCTAACCTTCTATTTCGACTAATTCAGCCGGCATGTTCCTTTTATGAAGAACCTCAATCAACGTGGGCCGCCACCACATATTGTCGAATGCGCCCGAGATGTACACAAAAACTCCCATGCTGTGCTTCTCGGCTTCCCTTACATGTCGCAGAAGGTAATTTACAGCATGTACAGTAGATGTTCCAGATCTAAATGGAACAAGTCCTCCTCTCCAAAGTGACGCAACATAGCATACTTTAATACCTTTCTCAACCCCGAAAGCACGATAATCGGACGAAGTGATTTCGGATCCGAAGGATCTTTATCTGGTGCCTTTAATATTGTTATCAGACTCCCTTGCTTCCAAGCATCTGGGAAGTATGCCAAGTTGAAACAAAGTCCATACAGCCTGGTTAGCTGATCTTCCAACCCTTGGTATGCAATTGCAAGCACAGTGCCCGGGAAAATATAGTTGAATGCAAAAATATGAAAAAGATTCTACATTTTTAATTTTTAAAAAAATTAAAATCCCATGAATGAGTTCATTCCATTGATCTCTGAGAGTTTGTATGGTCAAATGTTTTTACTTATAGTACAGGTGTGCATCTTTTTGTTTATACTCTATTTAAATATCACCTTACCTTTTGAAAGTTCATGAGAAAAGTTTAGAGCTCTATTGGGATTTATCTTGTAAATCGCCATTTCCAACCAATCCTTCTGGAACTGAATATCATGATCGTGCTCTCCAGCATATCCTTTGTAGATCACGCCTTGTAGCCTGATGATGGTCATTATCATCTTCTTCAGTGTCATCTGATATAATTCGGTTGAGTTATAGCCTCAAGCGAGTCATGGTGTGTGCTCGTAAATGTACCATCCAGCTCGATGACTGTAGTCTTGAGGTGCTTGCACTTGACCTTTTTGGCTGCAATTCTGTATATCGTGCCCCATGGGTTAGTTCCCAAGTCTTCATCGACAAATCTTTTCCAAGACTTGTTTTTTGCTTCCTTAATGGCATTTTTACACTTTGTCAGCGCATTTGGGTATACATTTGTTGCTCCTGCAACTTCGCCCACTCAAATGGGATTGTCATTCCTTCTTGCATCTTGATATGCTCTTCTGGCTCTTCCAATGCCTGTTTTAAGAATCGCCAGCCTCTCCGACCACCACGGAGTTCTCGCTTGATATGGTTTATGCCTTCTACAGGTTGTATCTGTAATGTTCATTAGGCCTTTGGTTGCGACATCTATGTATTCATTGATCGAATCAACATCAAATAGCGGCAGTTGGGCTAGTTGATTGTTCATGGCCATGTAGTTGAGCACTGCAGCTTCAATTCTTCTAGTGCAGTATTTAGATCCTGTTTCCGAACCATCCTCTTCAACTTCCCCAACCTCCAATTGTGGTTTCCAGAGGGTCATGAAAATCGGCCGATGGTTACTTTCAATGCCTCGGCCTTTACGAACCAGCATGTTGCACATGCAATGGATATCTCTATATTGTCTTCTCCATTCAGGGAGGGAAATGTGTATGGCTGACCGGGCCCATTCAGCACGTGAAGGTTATTTGCACTAATCCAGTCCCTAGAAATGATGTTGGATTCGTTATGAATTTTCAAGAGAAATATTTTGGAATTTTACGGGTGCCATTGCTTCAGTTTTGAAAGTTTCAGGCAATGACATATCCGGTAACAAAAGGCGTTGCTCATCTATTTCGGTTTCTACGTTTGTGTAGAAGACCGTCGATGTTTTGAATTGGCATCCTGATGGTATTGTGAAGAGGTAGGTCTCCGTTAGGGTTTTAATGTCGTAACTTTTACAATAAGTGAGAATTCGGATTGAATTCTTGAATATTCCTATACAGGGTGTTTCATAATTGAATGCCGATTCCAAAGGACGATAATGCTTGGATGAGTTTTAAGAAAAACTCTTCATATGAACACAAAATGAACTACGCTGCCCACAAATCATTGCCATCGATTTTTTCTTGAACGCTGCGCGAAACATATGGATACCTTGCCTGCTAGATTCAGATATAATTTTTCTATTCGATGATACTGGATCTTCTTCCACAATTGTATCCAAACAATTTCGATGATCTTTTTTCTTTCCATGTATTGATGTATCAAGCGTAATTGAAAAGTTCTCATGAGGCACATTTTTCGCGGAACATATGAATTTGACGCATCGTTATTAGTCCCAAGTAGAAGTTTACCTTCCATTTTCTCATTTACAATAACTTCATCTTCGATGAGGTTTCGTCCATTTTGAAGTCTAGCTGTTTCCCTTCTCTTTATTTCTGAGATACAGGATGTTGAAATTCAACAAAAAAATCATTCTTTCCAATATCCTGAAAGCTTTGGCTTTTTTTTCAATTTTGGTACAAGCAAAGTACGCATAAAATTACATTTTTTCCAAAATAAAATACGGGTTGACAGAACATATGAGACTTCATACAGGGGAAAAACCATTTTGATGTAAAATTTGTCCAAAGAATTTTTCACTTAAAAGAACATTGATTGATCATGAGAGAATTCATACAGGGGAAAAACCATTTCAATGCAAAATTTGTCAAAAAATTTTACATTTGAAAGAACATTATTGATCATGAGAGAATTCATACAGGTAGAAAACCATTTCAATGTAAAATTTGTCCAAAAATTTAACACAAAAAAACTGATTGATCATGGGAGACTTCATACAGGAAAAAACCATTTCAATGTAAAATTTGTTCCAAGGAATTTTACACAACAACGTACATTGATTGATCATGGGATAGTTCATGCAGGGGAAAACCCATTTCAAAGCAATATTTATGATATATTTATTGGGGTAACTAAGGGCAAATTGGGGTAATAACCAAGTTCTTTTACGTTTTTCAAACACTTCTTTATCAGAAAGTGCGAGCCTTTATCTAATCTAATGTTATCATCGATTTCACCTGAATATTCTTCGGAAAACTGCGGATTTATTTTTATTTTCAACTCAATTGATTTCAGTCTCAAAAAGCTAAATATTTTGAATCTGGTAATACTTGAACCTGCTCCTTCATAAAAGTCTGATTTCCCATCTCTCTTCAACGCCTTGCAGTTTTGTCCACGATATCCAGAGCTCTCACATTCTCTAGTGACATTTCTTTCTGTTCAGGATATTTCACACCTAGGCTGAACCATTTCATGCAGTTCGTCACAGTTGCTAATATACAAATGAACATATACTCGATTATGGAAATTTGTAGCATTTCCATGAATTACCCACCCCAATTTTATCGGTAACAAATATCGTTCATTATCGGTTCATAGACCACCAGTTGGAATCATTGAAACATTTATAAATGGACTCTCTGTCGCATTAGAATACTGTAATGAAAAATTCAAAAATATAATTGTTTGTAGTGACATAAACTTTTTATGTGAATCAAATAATAAATCATATCTCACCGATCTCCTGAATAGCTTTTTTTTTTTATGTTCTGGTTCCCACGAAAAGGGATATCCTGTAATGTTCAGAGAACATCGTGGGAACCAAGGGAAAGAAGGTAGGAGTTGGTGTTCTTCTTAAATTTCTGAAGGTTGTATGCCTCGGGGAACACCTCCCTAGGCAATGAGTTCCAAAGCCTCGCTGTTCGTTGGATGAACGAGTCTTTGGAAAGTGATGTTCTGCAGGTCTCCAAAGTGACCACGAAGGGGTGTGATGACTGAACTTGACGGGTTAGTCTCGAAGAGACTGCCAAAGCAGGAACGATTGTTGATATTTCAGAAGAGCATCGCCTATGAAAATATCTATAAAATAGAGACAAATTGCCAACTTTTCTACGGTGTTCCAGACAAGTGAGCGAGTTTGTAAGCGAGTCATCACCGACGAGACGAATTGCCCTTTTTTGGACAGAATCCAATAGCCTCAGGATATGTTTAGGTGCCGCGCTCCAAATATGGGAACAGTATTCCAGGACAGGTCGGATCTGTGCCTTATAGATCATAAGCAGCTGGGTGGGGGTGAAATAGCTCTTGGCACGAAACAAAAACCAAGTTTTGGGATGCACTTTGGCAATGGACCTCACGTGATTTTCCCAGGAAAGGTTATTGCTGATAGTAATACCAAGCATCGATATGTTCTAGAGAAAAGACATGCTTTGATGACTTCAGTGGTATGGTTACTCCTGACAAAGTTATGTTAGGCACAGTGAGATCGCTTTTCTAGAGAAAAGACATGCTTGTGTTTTGTTTGCATTGAATTCTACCAAGTTATTAGATCCCCACTCGAGAATTGTTGCTAAGTCCATATTTATATTATTAATATTTCTTCCTCGTTCATTTCTGGTTTCACGGGCTGATATAGGGGCCCTGGAAGAGAAAGCGGTATGGAGGGTACTATCATCGGCAAAGCTGTGTACTGGACATGAAGTTGCTTTCAACAGGTCGTTGATGTGAAGTAGAAATAGTGTTGGTGCGAGAATAGATCCTTGCGGAACACCAGCATTTATGAGTAGGGTGTCAGATGAAACTCCATCGACCACTACATGGAGAGACCTGTTTGAGAGAAAACTAGCAAGCAGAGAACACAGCTGAGGGGGCAAGCCATAAGACGGGAGCTTGGCGAGGAGTCCCTGGTGCCAAACTCGATCGAACGCCTTGGAGATATCTAATGCCACAGCTAAAGTTTCTCCATACTTTTCAATAGATAGCTGCCATATATGTGAGACGTAAGCGAGCAGGTCACCAGTTGATCTCTGATGGCGGAAGCCATATTGCCTATCGTTGACAATTCCTGAGTCTTCCAGATATTTCATGAGCTCGATGTTGATGGCTTTTTCCATGACCTTTGAAATAATAGATAGCAGTGCGATAGGTCTGTAGTTGCTAGGTGGGGCCTTTTTGCCTTTTTTAGGGACTGGCTGTACTCTTGCAAATTTCCAATTGGACGGAAATACCCCCAAATTGTAAGAGTGGTTGAACAACTTGCAAAGAACAGGTGTTAGTTCGGGGGCACATTTCTTGAGAACAATCGGCGGGATTCCGTCAGATCCACAGGCTTTGTTGGTGTTGAGACCCAGCAAAATCTTTCTGATAGTACGTTGGCGAAAGGTGATCTCGGGCATGTGACTGTCAATAGGTGTAATGTTCGGGGGTTGTTTTCCCGATGAATCCAGAGTGGAATTTCCAGCAAAATTTTGAGACCTACGATGGTTTTGAAATATCCTAATGGCAAATTGAGTGAGAGTAAAATTGACTATTTTTTCACAATTATATGCAATTCAAATTGTCTTGAAATAGTTAAAAACATGAGTATTGCTGATCATTTTGGTATCATATTCGCATTGATTCTGGATATGAATCCCAAAAATGAACACATGTCTAACCATGACTTAATCATGCCCTACAGTTGTAAGAGACTGTAACATAAACTCAAATACACACCAGTGAAATCAAAAAAACTGTATTTTACAAACAAAAATTGAATAAACAGGAAATCACCAGAAACGAAAACAAATATGGAATATAGTCGAAGAAAAAATAGAAAATTCAAGATCTACATCAAATATTCAAGTTAAAGTAGAAAATAAAATGGTTAAAAACAAGAATGTCGTTGCAAATGCTTTCGGTGCCTTTTTCTCAAACAATGCCAAAAATTTCATAGAGCAACACTTCGGCTCGAAAGTATTCAACGATTGTATGAACTAACACATTCTATTTTTTCCCTGTTTTGAGCTGTGATGTCGTAGATGCAATAGGTTCACTGGAAAACTCTAATTCAGTTGGAATAGACTGTATATCCACCAAAATTATTGAAATTATGGCTGTGTTCATCGCTGAACCTTTATCTTTTATTATAAATCGATCAAAATAACCTAAGAACAGGTTTAGTGACCCCTATTTTCAAAAAGGGTGGGAGTAATTTCCGACCAATAACACCGACTGTGATAGGTATAGTCATTGAAAGATGTGTCTATAACAAAATGTATTCACTCTTAACCAGATTTGAAATTCTATCAAAGTGCCAACATGGTTTTTGTCCAAAAAAGTAGATTGAAAGTGCTTCCTTCAACTTTTTTGAATATATTTACGATTGTATAGGTAAAGGAAAATATGTTGGAGCGCTCTTTTTCGATCTATCGAAAGCATTCGATACCATTGACCCAAGAATTATGGAAAACAAACTCTATTCCTTAGGATTTCGTGGTAACTTTCTATTGTGGTTAGCCTCATACTTGCGTCTTAGAAAAATATGCGTCAAACTTGAAGAGCATAGGTCTGATTTATGTTCTATAGACCTGGTAGTTCCTTAGGGTTCCATCTCAGGTCAACTGATTTTTCTATTATGTATAAGCAATCTACCTCTTCATATAAGCACACAATGTATAGTTCTCTATGCTGATGAATCAACTTTGGCTGCTGATGCTGACAGTACCGAGAAACTCCCAAGGTAAATTGAATATATTGTCAAAGGAATTGAATATATTGTCAAACGGTGTGCATGCAGTTCTATCGCAGATAAAAAATTGTAACAAATTTTCAAGTGAGAGTGATGGATGTTGTAGTTAATCTCTCTGAAAATACTGAATTTCTCGGAACTTTCGTAGATAGTGATATGAGATGGGAAGAAAATATAAATGCTGTTTGTAAAAAGTTAAATAGTAGTTATTATGCCATTCTACAACTGAAAAATATTTTTGATATAACTCAAATGATCAATATTTATTATGCCATAATCTACTCTCACATCTCCTGTAATATCAACAGCTCCAGCAACTCCAACAGAATATTTATTCTACATAAAAGAGTCATCAGACTCATTTTCAATCTAAATATTAGAGATTCCTGTAGAGAATATTCTAAAAAGTTGAATATCTTAACATAACCATGTATATATATATATATATATATATATATATATATATATATATATATATATATATATATATATATATATATATATATATATCTTTATATGTATTATTATGTTATTTCTGAAACACAAATATATGCACGTCACTGTTTCCCAACATCATAACTATTTCACTAGAAACAGAGATCTCATCAGGATCCCGACTCATAACACACCATTCTTTAAGAACAGTCCGTCATATTGTTAAAACTCGTTTCCACTTAAATCGCCTTTATTCAATCGCCCCAAATACAACACCAAAATCAATAATAATGATCTCTCGCCGTTCGCCATGATCGATTACACCAGAATGCAGTGTTGCCAATGGAAATTGTACAAAATACTCGAAAGCGTGGAACAAAATACTCGAATTTTACTCGCAAAATAATGAAAATCCTCACAAAATCCTCGCATTTTTTTAAATATACTGATTGATAAATTAGTTGATTTATATAATATACAGTATATTTTATAATTACAATTCTATGGTTTGGACAAAGATTACCCCTAATAAATCTGTGGTTTGTTGATCTGTTGTATTTTGGACAAAAAATAAGTAAACCTACGCATTGGCGTCACCTAGTGGTAGTTTTAACAGAGGTGCGGAAATGGTGATCTTGCAGATGTCGCACCCATGAATAAATGAATTTTAATAAATAAAAACAAAAATATACTTTATCTTTTTATCGAATGACAAAAAATACATAATGAATAAGTTGAGAAAAATCATCACATGCGAATATAATCTGAACTGAAGAAACAAAAATATTCATCATCATTGATTGTCTACTCATCATCAACTATTATCGATAATTGATCGATAATAGTTCAGTCACACTTGGACTAGAAATCATTCTGTGGTTCAGTTGAATTAAGTTAGCTTCAAACATATTTTATTTTATATTTCGCATGTCAAAACGAAATTGTCCAAACACCAAAGCAACAAAAATAAAGCATCAAATATCGAAATGTCAAATGTCACGAATGTGTAGGTGTAGATTATAGATCAAAGAGAGTAAACGTTATCTGAGTAGGAGAGTCTATACCCTATAAGACAATGGTGACACTAATAGAAAGAGATGAAAGATCATTTCTCAGTCATAGTGACGTATATGGACATGTCATGGCCACCATTCTCTCTGGACAGTGGAGGACTAGCGCACTCTGGTATCTGAGAGTTACAGTTTGGTTTCGTTGGTTGAGTTTTGGCTATATTTTCATTTCATGCTAGATTTCAAGTCATATTGTTTAATTCGATTAGATATAACGTATTCATGTTGACATATATACTCCTGAATGTATATTGGACCACTCTGTATGTTACGTGGCCACCTGTACTCATGTCCATATACGTCACTATGACACATTAATGCTACAAGATTCTGATTGGCTAGACCTTATTAGTACCTCCTACTCTGATAACGTTTACTCTCTTTGATTATAGATGTCAGCAGCAGAGAACATCAATTTACCACGGGGTCCCCGAAAACGAAACACCGAACAATTTTTCATTGGTGTCCCACTCTACCAAACTACACAAATACTCTCAAAATCCTCACAAAAACTAGTGAATCCTTGCAAAATCCTCACAAAATGCCATTACTTGCACTTTTACTGCAAGTCAATGAAAATACTTGAAAATACAGTAATTACCGTCAAACGGGGTAAAGCGGATCAAAATTTGGAGTTTTTTAACATTCTTGCATTGTAAGGTACCTACTTAAATTCTGCAAAAAATATATATTACTTGTGCATTCTTCTGCTCTCTGATACACCCATTAGTTTTTTTTTTGTGATGCACGTACCACCTCATTTATTTTTTTTAAAGGTGATCCGCTTTACCCCATAGTTAGGGGTAAAGCGGATCACCCATACTATTTGCTTGCAAAACCACTTTGAACGTATTGCAAGTAAAGCGGATCACAATTTTTTTTTAAATGTCTCCATGGAAACCGCAGGAGAGAGTTGAGACAAAACAATGTGAAATAAATGAAGAGTCGGTTATTTACAAACATTTTAATGAAAATAAAATAGCATTCTCTTATATAAATGACTGAAAGTGTGGAAGTGAATGAATTACGAAATAATTCATTGAAATCCAAAATAATATAATAAGATAATCAGTTATAAATTCCTTTGACTTTCCGCATAGAACTTCGGACTATTCTAAAAGTGAATCAGAAATATTTCTGAAGAAGAATGCTCCCCTCCTCTCAGCATGTCCAACCACTTTCTCAATTATTTGACACTTTTTTACAATTGCAACATCTTCAACATCTGGGTAGACAAAAACTATTTGTTTTGTCCCTTTTTTTTTCAGCACATTAACTGTGTATTCATTGCCATTTTCAGATTCTATTCTAGCAATATACATCCTATCCCTCTTATTTGTCTCAAATTTGATGCAAACTGTTCGGATGCTTGTCTCAAGCTACAAGTTCCTCGACGTACCGCAGCCACTGCCCTTTTGAGATATTCCAAATCGTAATTCCGATTTCCACGCGGTCCAATCTTCCTGCGATAATTTCGAGGCATCCTTACGTCTGAAAGATAAATTCTGGATTTAAATAAACCCTGATCCGCTTTACCCCAATAAAATACAATTTTTCAATAAAAAATCTGTATGTACATACATTTCCGTTCTGTAGCAAAACTAAGGTTATGACTAGATTGCGGAAAGTCTATTACACAAACATGTCTTTCAACAAATTCACAGCTGTTTCTACTCACCTTGTACAAACGTTTGTTTTCACCACTTGTGGAAAACTCAAAATCTGACAACAATTTTCATTATCTAATTTCGAACGTTTGAACTAGGTTATAATTTCACAACCGGTAACAAAATACCAATAGACATCAACTGATGAGTGGCCACATACGCGCGCACTATTCAGTGGCGTGACTTTGAAGATGCATAATTATTAGTAAAATAGTGTACAAGTGATCCGCTTTACCCTGTATGATCCGTTTTACCGCAAATTGGCATCACTGCCAGAATGTCGCCTTCGTCAGCTCGCTCTCCGTTTCCGCCGCTAGGAGAGGTCCAGGATCGGCCTGGCCCTAGGCATGGTATCGCCCTCGCACAGCCCTCTTTTCGAAAGGGGGCACACTCGCCCGTTTGGGTTGGAACAATATACAGGAATTACATTTTTCAACCATCTCCCAACTGATCTAAGCAAAATTCAAAACAAAAATATGTTCAAATCAAAATTGAAGGAATTTCTCCACGAAAACTTTCCACAGCATTTCTGGATTTTCAAATTCGAGATAAAATATTAGTTATATCTGTGTATATGTGACAATAATATTTTGGTATTTTGATTATCTGTTTTGTGTTTATGGCATATACTATATTATTATTTGATCTAAAGGACTCAATAAATATTATTATTATTGTTATTTTCTCGATAAAACTGGAGCATTTTTTTCCACTTCTATAACATCCCGGTAAATGTTAAGTTATTTGAATAAATAGATTTGTATTTCGTGCAGAATAATTCATTTAAAATTCAGAGCAGAGCGCTTTTGACTCTTAAGTCATCATCAGTGCTACTCGTCAAGTTTACAGGAAAACCATGAAAAGTGTCTATGCTGCATGAAACATCAATAAGTTCATAGTAAAAACATATTAAAATGAATCCTGGCCCAGGTCCAGGATTATTATAGATTGCAAATTATTGGAAATCGATATACCATATTCATTGATTTATTTTCGGCACAACATCGCACAAAATATTGCCGGTTTTATCGAAAAAATCCTTCTTCTTAAACAGTTACAAATAAACAAACTTCACACATCTGATATGAAATTTAGTAACTTTCACTTTTCTGCATATTGGTAATAACAAATAAATCACCGCCAACTTTTCAAATTCAAATATTATTTCAATTTTCTTCATTTATGTTGCAATTGTTTTTGGGCACCTTATTAATTATTTTTTCGTCTTGTCATTCCAATATTTGTATAAATCTCTTATAGTTTTGAAATAGGGATCCATAATCGTCATACCTTTCACTCGAACCAAAAATCTATATAGATTCATTTAATGCCATAGAAAAATGAACATATCTTAACTCTTTCAACATAGTGAATGGATTGTGTATGGAATGTACGAACAAAATCTGATACAAAACATTTACGTTCATTTGTTGTAGACTAGGGATATTTATGGAAACATTTCAAAATGCACAAATAAATACAATTCGAAATATTGCAATATCGATGCCTTCCCTAATGGTACATATTCTTCGTGGTGGAGAGAAATGCCCCAATTCGTCCATTGCTGCCCCAATATAGCTCAAGAAGTGTTCTTTCTTGACGCCATATTTCGTAATATTGTCACGAACATCTCACCACATTCTCTCAACGGATTGCGTATTGGCACCTAAAAAATAAAATTCAATTAGTATAATTCATTCATTTCATATAGAAATACTAACCAGAAACGGGATCGACTTAGATAGCTGTCTTCGTCCAAGCTGTTGTAGGCTGTCCAACAATCTGACATAATCGTCGTCCCTAGCTCTAACCACTTTTTGATGAGAACGACTGGGGTCCAGCGGTTCTATTTGGCGCTGGAACTGAAAATATTCTCCGGGACCCTCTTTCGATCCCACCAAAAACCCATTGGCCTTCAACTACCCTCCCGCGGTTGTATTTTCTCTTGCCAAACTTGCTTCGTCAATCTCCACAATCTTCCTAATTCTACCAAGTTCGGTTTGATTGTTTTCAATCCAATTCATGCTGACCTATGAATATATTTATAAGAAGGTATGTAATGGTTGATTTTGAATATATATGGTAAGGTCTATTATATCGTACCAATTTTAAGTTTCTCAAACTCTCAGTTCAAGGATCAAAATATTTTTTTAAAATAAAAATCAGACAAACAAGAACACACATTTCCTTATCGGTAGAAAATGTACATAACTGCATTGAAAAGAAAAGAAAAAAAAAACAAAAAATATAAAACGTTGCAAACAGTACGATTTACCAACTCGTCGGATAAATCGTTCCGGTGGTTTTTAAATCGTACCGATAACTTTTAAATGCAATTTTCACATTTGTATTTTTTCAGTTTTTGCCTCTTTCCGCACAGGACGTATGAGCCCATTTTTTATACTTTGAGCATTGAACCGTATCTTCAACTATTTTTTCTGCGTGAACGTGACAAAATCAATCGTTTGGGTTAATTTCGATATTGTTGTTTTCTTGTACAGGTACTGTTGATTAAGGGGCGGCGACTCTTAAACTACGAGACAGCTTTTTTAACAGCCGGTTGGGACAACTTCCTATTATTTTCATTGTTCAATTGCTCGTGCAATGGATAAATTTCGTCGGTAGCAACATGAAGATCATGTTTGTTACTTTGGGATAGTTGACTTTCGTTTACTGACATGTTCTTTCTACCATTTTCAGTATTTTCAAGTTCTCTTACTTCCATTTGGTTTTGGTTATTAGCAGCTTGGTTAGAATGTTCTGACACATCATTGTTGTTTGATTCTTCTCGAGTGAAATACTATCAGCAACAAAGTCGGTTTCTGCAAAAACTGTCCGATCAACAGGCCAGATCCCACATTTTTTTAAACCATTAGCAGTAGTGCTTATGGTCGCAGTTTTTGCAAAGGCATCAGACAAAAGTGCAGTCATGTCATACTGAGAAACGGTACTACCAGAATTTGTTCTCAGAAAGGTTTCAACAGCCTGGGAGAAGTAGGTAGGCTTGGAGAAACCTATATCCAAGGGCTGTAAACGGTGTGTTGTGTGCCCGGGGAGCTGTAAGATCACGACACCATGTTTTCTGGCCAGAATAAGAGCATCTAATTTTTTCGAATGGGTCGTTTGTCCATCGAGCAACAGAATCATTTTATTTCCTGGACTGGGTTTTACTTGTTCAATGGAGTGTTCCAACCATGTAACAGAGAGTTTGGTATTTATGTAACCAGTGTCAGAGATAGTAACAATAGCTCCAGGGGAAGCACCGATTGCAAGTTCAAGAGCCATACGTTTCCGCTTAAAAATGATCATGGGGGGAATACACTGACCTGCAGCACTAGCGCAGCAAACGATGGTGGTGTTTACCCCTCTCTCAACACTTGATATTCCACCGACTTGATGTTTACCTATTTTTGCAATTATCTTCTGATTTTTCTTCTGCACGGTTGATAATCCACTTTCATCGACGTTTAAAAAAAATTCCTGTAATGAAATACCTAACATAAATGATAAAAGCCATATTGCTTTACATCTGAAATACTTGCTAGTTAGCTATCTAGTATTTTCGTATGAAAAAAATTATTTGTCGGGAAAATCGTACCGGTACGATTTATCCACCAGACATAGGTACGATTAACCAAACTCTCACATTTTGATATTTTTTATTTGAATTTAGCTCTAAACTTCTGATTTTCAAACATAAAACTGTTTCAACTACTGAAAAAATTCTTACGGTGTAATACAGTAACGTTCCCAAAATTGGTTTACTTACCAAATTATAGAAAATCGCTTATAAAATAACATCGACTATGACACTTTTCACATAACCCCTTTTCTGACGTTTAACCATAGACGACAAGCGAACGAGAGTTCATGACTTCAGGTTTAATGTAATAAACTTTTAGTTCCCGTCAACAGATGTCGACTTCGGTTTTTCTGTTTCGAGTAAAATAGTGGTGGTACGATTAACCCGGCGGTACCTCATACCCAATTTTACCCTGATATGTACCTCTCTACAATAATTACTCCAACCGATAATTGTTGGTATTGATAAATTTATTTCACTTTGCATGAATTGGACCCGCGGGTGGGTAGCTCAAGAAAATATCCAATGAATACATGCATTTTCTGTATGCCAATCTTCCCCACAAAGAATGTACCATACCTTGCAGACTTTTCATAATTACATCGTATTCAAATATTCTTCTTTTTAAATCTCTTAACAATGGTTGTTTTCTGACATCGAATTCGCGATTTTTCTTTGTTCCACACTGGATTGTTTCCATAAATATTCCCAGTTCAATTAGGAATGCAATTAATGCAGTTCTGTTTTGTACCAGAACAGTATATTCAATCAATTTAATCTTTTCAATCAATAATTTTTGGAAGAATCACACAAAGTCGTCTCCACAACGTTTAATTTCAACAGTTAGGTATCAAAACCAAACTTTGGATACATATCTTCAATGTTAGGAGTCAAGTAAGAACTCTATATGATACTATTATACATGTTTCAGACGTTTATATGTCCATCTTCAGAAAAGTTACAAGGTGGAAAACTTAATGTGGTGGATGAAAATTGCGTCAAAGTAATAAATAACGTGATAGAACATCCTAATGAAGGAATGATTTTTTTTTTTGGGCAGTTCCCAAAGAAAAGCACAATGATGGCATAATCGAATTATTTAAATGTAACCATGAATGGCGTCAATTTTCACAACAAAATGGTTGGATTCGTGTTCAGGAGGTGGGTTCGCGGGTATAGCAACTAAACACAGTTCAATGATTTTCGTATTTTTTTCCCTTTGGGCAAGGCCCCTGGTTTCTACGTCCATGAAAATAAATGTTTTTATTTCCACCATTGTACACACTTTTATTCTCAAAGATAATTTGTACGATAATACTGACAGTTCGATGGAAAGCACGGTCGCAGGTGTTACGTAATATCATATTAAATTAGAAATGAATACTCCTTTCGCCACCCGTCGAAGTCTAGTGGAAATAGAGCAGGGTTGCCAAACTTTCGAACTATAAATTGGAAAAAGAGATGTTTACATCTCGAATAATCATTTACGCGGCATTTACACCGCATTGGGGTTTTTATGTTTCCGGCTCACAAATAACAAACACAGTTCAATAATTTTCGTATTTTTTTCCCTTTCGGGAAGGCCCGTGGTTTTTACGTCCATGAAAATCAATGTTTTTATTTCCACCATTGCACACACTTTCATTCTAAAAGATAATTTGTACAATAAAACTCACAGTTCTATGGAAAGCACGGTCGCAGGTGTCACGTCGTCATATAAATGAGAAATGAATATTCCTTTCGCCACCTTCGAAGTCTAGTGAAGATAGAGCAGGGTTGCCAAACTGTCGAACTATAAATTGAAAATAGAGATGTATACATCTCGAATAATCATTTAACCCTCCGGTGGGCGCGCTCTTTGAATAACATGAGCGGGCGCGCCGCGGCATTTACACCGCATTGGGGTTTTTATGTTTCCGGCTCACACATAACAAACACAGTTCAATTATTTTAGTATTTTTTTCCATTTCGGAAAGGCCCGTGGTTTCTACGTCCATGAAAATAAATGTTTTTATTTCTACCATTGCACACACCTTTAATCCTCAAAAAAAGTTTGTACAATAACACTCACAGTTCGATGGAAAGCGCGGTCGCAGATGTTTGGTGATGTCATATTGAATGAATAATGAATATTCCTTTCGCCACCCGTCGAAGTCTAGTGAAGATAGAGCAGGGTTGCCAAACTTCCGAACTATAAATTGAAAATAGAGATGTTAACATCTCGAATACATTTAACCCTCCGGTGGACGCGCTCTTTGGAACATGAGCGAGCGCCGCGGCATTTACACCGCATTGGGGTTTTTATGTTTCCGGCTCACAAATAACAAACACAGTCCAATTATTTTCGTATTTTTTTCCCTTTCGGGAAAGCCCGTGGTTTCTACGTCCATGAAAATAAATATTTTTATTTCCACCATTGCACACACTTTCATTCTCGAAGATAATTTGTACAATAATACTCACAGTTCGATGGAGAGCACGGTCGCAGGTGTTTGGTGATGTCATATTGAATGAGAAATGAATATTCCTTTCGCCACCCGTCGAAGTCTAGTGAAGACAGAGCAGGGTTGCCAAACTTCCGAACTATAAATTGAAAATTGAGATGTTTACATCTCGAATAATCATTTAATCCTCCGGTGGGCGCGCTCTTTGGAACATGAGCGAGCGCCGCGGCATTTACACCGCATTGGGGTTTTTATGTTTCCGGCTCACAAATAACAAACACAGTCCAATTATTTTCGTATTTTTTTCCATTTCGGGAAGGCCAGTGGTTTCTACGTCCATGAAAATAAATGTTTTTATTTCTACCATTGCACACACCTTTAATCCTCAAAAAAAGTTTGTACAATAACACTCACAGTTCGATGGAAAGCGCGGTCGCAGATGTTTGGTGATGTCATATTGAATGAGTAATGAATATTCCTTTCGCCACCCGTCGAAGTCTAGTGAAGATAGAGCAGGGTTGCCAAACTTCCGAACTATAAATTGAAAATAGAGATGTTTACATCTCGAATAATCATTTAACCCTCCGGTGGGCGCGCTCTTTGGAACATGAGCGAGCGCCGCGGCATTTACACCGCATTGGGGTTTTTATGTTTCCGGCTCACAAATAACGAACACAGTTCAATTATTTTCGTATTTTTTTCCCTTTCGGGAAGGCCCGTGGTTTTTACGTCCATGAAAATCAATGTTTTTATTTCCACCATTGCACACACTTTCATTCTAAAAGATAATTTGTACAATAAAACTCACAGTTCTATGGAAAGCACGGTCGCAGGTGTCACGTACCGTCATATTAAATGAGAAATGAATATTCCTTTCGCCACCTATCGAAGTCTAGTGAAGATTGAGCAGGGTTGCCAAACTTTCGAACTATAAATTGAAAATAGAGATGTTGACATCTCGAATAATCATTAAACCCTCCGGTGGGCGCGCTCTTTGAATAACATGCGCAGGCGCGCCGCGGCATTTACACCGCATTGGGGTTTTTATGTTCCCGGCTCACAAATAACAAACACAGTTCAATTATTTTAGTATTTTTTTCCATTTCGGAAAGGCCCGTGGTTTCTACGTCCATGAAAATAAATGTTTTTATTTCTACCATTGCACACACCTTTAATCCTCAAAAAAAGTTTGTACAATAACACTCACAGTTCGATGGAAAGCGCGGTCGCAGATGTTTGGTGATGTCATATTGAATGAATAATGAATATTCCTTTCGCCACCCGTCGAAGTCTAGTGAAGATAGAGCAGGGTTGCCAAACTTCCGAACTTTAAATTGAAAATAGAGATGTTAACATCTCGAATACATTTAACCCTCCGGTGGACGCGCTCTTTGGAACATGAGCGAGCGCCGCGGCATTTACACCGCATTGGGGTTTTTATGTTTCCGGCTCACAAATAACAAACACAGTTGAATTATTTTCGTATTTTTTTCCCTTTCGGGAAAGCCCGTGGTTTCTACGTCCATGAAAATAAATATTTTTATTTCCACCATTGCACACACTTTCATTCTCGAAGATAATTTGTACAATAATACTCACAGTTCGATGGAGAGCACGGTCGCAGGTGTTTGGTGATGTCATATTGAATGAGAAATGAATATTCCTTTCGCCACCCGTCGAAGTCTAGTGAAGACAGAGCAGGGTTGCCAAACTTCCGAACTATAAATTGAAAATTGAGATGTTTACATCTCGAATAATCATTTAACCCTCCGGTGGGCGCGCTCTTTGGAACATGAGCGAGCGCCGCGGCATTTACACCGCATTGGGGTTTTTATGTTTCCGGCTCACAAATAACAAACACAGTTCAATTATTTTCGTATTTTTTTCCATTTCGGAAAGGCCCGTGGTTTCTACGTCCATGAAAATAAATGTTTTCATTTCTACCATTGCACACACTTTTATTCTCAAAAAAAGTTTGTACAATAACACTCACAGTTCGATGGAAACCACGGTCGCAGGTGTTTGGTGATGTCATATTGAATGAGAAATAAATACTCTTTTCGCCACCCGTCGAAATCTAGGGAAGATAGAGCAGGGTTGCCAAACTTTCGAACTATATATTGAAAATAGAGATTTCAACATCTCGAATAATCATTTAACCCTCCGGTGGGCGCGCTCTTTGGAACATGAGCGAGCGCCGCGGCATTTACACCGCATTGGGGTTTTTATGTTTCCGGCTCACAAATAACAAACACAGTTGAATTATTATCGTATTTTTTTCCCTTTCGGGAAAGCCCGTGGTTTCTACGTCCATGAAAATAAATATTTTCATTTCCACCATTGCACACACTTTTATTCTCAAAGACAATTTGTACAATAACACTCACAGTTCGGTGGAAAGCAAGGTCGCAGGTGTTACGTGATGTCATATTTAATGAGAAATGAATATTCCTTTCGCCACCCGTCGAAGTCCAGTGAAGACAGAGCAGGGTTGCCAAACTTCCGAACTATAAATTGAAAATTGAGATGTTTACATCTCGAATAATCATTTAATCCTCCGGTGGGCGCGCTTTTTGGAACATGAGCGAGCGCCGCGGCATTTACACCGCATTGGGGTTTTTATGTTTCCGGCTCACAAATAACAAACACAGTTAAATTATTTTCGTATTTTTTCCCTTTCGAGAAGGCCCGTGGTTTTTACGTCCATGGAAATGAAAATTTTTACTTTCACCATTGCACACACTTTCATTCTCAAGATAATTTGTACAATAACACTCACAGTTCGATGGAAAGCACGGTCGCAGGTGTTTGGTGATGTCATATTGAATGAGATATGAATACTCTTTTCGCCACCCGTCGAAGTCTGGTGAACATAGAGCAGGGTTGACAAACTTTCGAACTATAAATTGAAAATAGAGATGTTAACATCTCGAATAATCATTTAACCCTCCGGTGGGCGCGCTCTTTGGAACATGAGCGAGCGCCGCGGCATTCACACCGCATTGGGGTTTTCATGTTTCCGGCTCACAAATAACAAACACAGTTGAATTATTTTCGTATTTTTTTCCCTTTCGGGTGGTTTCTACGTCCATGAAAATAAATATTTTCATTTCCACCATTGCACACACTCTTATTCTCAAAGACAATTTGTACAATAACACTCACAGTTGAATTATTTTCGTTTTTTTTCCCTTTGGGAAACCCGGTTTTTACGTCCATGGAAATAAAAATTTTTTTTTCCACCATTGCACACACTCTCATTCCCAAGCTAATTTGTACAATTACACTCATAGTTCGATTCAACCTCCACTCGTTCTTCCTGCTGACATTCTGAACACTTGACAATAATGGTACTGTGTTTCTCACACACATTTTTTTCAAAAAACTAATTCCGTTCTGTTATTTTTGTGACTGCCACAGATTTGGCAGATCCCTGGCCTTGTAAGTTCCTCAGTTTGTTCTTCGTCTTCTCTGTATTTAGATAAAAATACGAAGACATCTTCAGGGAGCGACTTTATTTGAGCCCTGTCTTTCAAATGGTCTTCCATCAATTCGTAAGGCAAGATTTTTTTTAATACTCTTCTGTCTTTGTTATCGATGTTTTTAAATTCGAAAATGACTCTTGAATTTAATCCACATATATCTAGATGTCTGAAGAAAAGTGTCAGCGGCCATCTTCTTGTAATTCTAGACGTACTATAGGAAGCGTACATTCGGTCGACTGTATCGACACCTCCTTTTGTAGCATTGTAGTCAGAATTTACGAGTGACTTTTGGGTTCCGTCATCTGCATCAGAGCAGCTGTGCATCGTTGAGAGTAAAATGACTGCTTTATTTTTTTTTGGGAACAGTTGAAACAAGACCAACATCATCTTGAAAGCCAAACTCAGTTGATTTTATTTAGTTCTCTATTTTTATTTGGCTGAAATTCTAAAGGTATTTCTTTCATATTTTTTTCAATGTTCCAAGCAAAGTGAGTTTTTTTGTCAACAAATATATTGCAAGTGGATAACTTGTGTAATAGTTATCTGTGGTAACGTTTCTTTTTGATTTTTCTATTGGTACGACCAGTCTCTTAACAATATCTTTGGCTTTGTTTGATTTCAGATACGGTCCGGGTACTTGCTTTCCACAATAAATTTCCAAATTGAAAGTATAGAACGTCTTGGCGTCACTGAGAGCATAAATCTTAATACCATACTTCGCAGGTTTGTTTGGAATATACCGCACAAATGAACAGCGACCTTTGAATGCATGCAGCATCTCATCAATTGTATAAAATTCACTTACTTTGAAATGGGCCATACAGTTGTTGACGAAATTATCATGAAAATTTCGGATAGGGGCTAATTTATCACTCTGTTTTCTTTCTTCTCGCGAATGCAGATTATCGAATCGTAAAGCACGAAGTAAAAACTTGAAACGCTTGTAGCTGAAGAGAGCTCTCAAAAAAATTATTCCAGTACCATTTTGATTCCACAGCTCCAAGCAGTTGGTATGACTTCCTTTTTTAGTCCTAATCAAATATAATGCACCTATCACAGCTTCAATTTCAGGGGTGTATCTGCGATCTCTCTCTCTTGAATATTTTACCTCCAGTCTTTTTTTCTCTATATATATATGTTTGTATTTGTTACTATAACGTCAATCATTTGGTCAGTAATAAACAATATAAATGCGTCAATTTTTCTATGTGTAGCTTTGCTACCCAGTATGGATTAGTAGGTAACCCGTCACTCCAAAGAGTGCCTGGGACGTTTAAAACGCGAGGGGTTGTCTATGGCATAATCAGTGGCTTCCCTCACGAGCGGATTCTCGTGGGCTGTTGCACAATCAAATACTTTCTGATTGCGTTCTCGAATGATGTTTCTGATGGAAGGCAGATTTAAGTCTTCAAGGATCCAATCGTTCCGCACGTACCACGGAGCGTTCGTTATCATCCGCAGGACTCACATTTGCGCCCGTTCCAGGTCGCCAATGCTAGACCTGCAGATTTGGCCCCGTGCGGCTGAGGCATTCAAAATGACAGGCCTAAACATCATCTTGTATATCATGACCTTGTTTTTCAGTGATAGTTTACTCTTTCTGTTCACTAGAGAGTATAACGCACAGATCTTGTTGACAATATAAGTTCTTACAATTTTGACGTGTGGACCCCAGGTGAGCCGGCGATCCATAGTTACTCCCAGGTACTTGACCTGCTCTGACCACTCTATCTCCCTCCCAGAGATAGTCAATTTTCTCTCCGGGTTGTTTCTCTTACGTCCCATCGAGATTGCCTGTTTTTCAGGATTTAGCTTTATTTTCCACTCCAGATACCACTGCTGGAGGTCGAATGATGCGTTCTGCAAATAAACGACACCCATCAGATGGTCGGCTGCAGAAGAAAGCAAAGCTGTATCATAGGCGAACAAAAAAAAAAAGGGGCGAAAAAGAGGGTCCCACCTCCACCCCTGCTCCTGTATCGAGCAGGCCTCTTAGAAAATTAACTGATAGGGGTAACTAAAGGTTGTTTGTTGGTCGAAACTTAATTGGGAATTCTTAAATTCTACAAGATGCTATGCAGCATCACGTCGCGGAAAGGACCTACCTTCCGGTTTAAACTTTCCAGAGCCTACCTATAATATGTATGGTCATACTTTACATGATATGAATAACATTAATTTAACAAACTATTTAGTATGACTTCCTACTATCCTAATTAGTATTATTTACAAGACAAAATGCTTCAACGGCTCCAGATCAGGCCCTAGCCTTATTATGGTATCCTCCGGGGATTCTAGGGCTAAAACTTCCAGATGTTGCTCCAGCAGAATTCTACTTTCCCTCAAACACCTTGCAGCTCATCAGTCGATGGGCTGGTGAGTCTACTTCATTGCATTCTTGACATACCGGGGTTGTTCTCTTTCCTATCCGACACAGGTGGACCCCGAAGCTTTCGTGGCTCGTCAGCATGGAGCATGTGATCTTGCTTATGGGAAGGTGGACGATATCAAGCCAGGCTGCTATGTCCGGCACTAGCTCGTAGCAGTGCCTACCCTTGGTGGAAGTGTCCTACATTCTTTGACAGGCACCAACAATAATTGCCCGTATCTGCAGCGCAGCGGCAACCCACAACCCGTAGTCCTGCAGCCTTACTTCTTCTCCTAACAGTCGGGTTTGTCCATGTCGGCGTAATTTGCTGTACGCCAGCCTTCTACGGATCTCCAGTTCCAGTGGTGGTCGCTTCGCTATTACGCAGACTGTCTCGCACGGGGTAGTTTTGTAAGCCCCAATGACCGCCCTAAGGCAGGCACATTGTAGGTTCCTCAGCTTCCTCCGGTTATTGTGACTGGCAGCTTTCTCTATCCAGACCTCGGCTGCATAACCCGACTATGGGCACTATTGCAGCCTAATAAATCCGCATCATAGAATCTTTACATTTCCCCCAGTTTTGACTTGCGTATTTCCTTAGGGCTTGGAAGATGTTTCTCCCTTTGCTGGCGTTGTATTCTACATGCTTCGTAAAGCTCAGCCTCTCATCCTGTACTACCCCTAAGTACTTAGTGCTATCTACCCTTCTTATCGGGCTGCCTCTGTACCTAACAGTAGGATTTCTATTCTTAGATAGCTTGGAGAACACAACATAATTGGACTTGTCTAGCGAGATTTCTAGCTTGTGTGCCATTGCCCACTCGCTGACTATGTTAAGAGTTTGCTGAATCGATTGTTCTAAACCGCCCCTACTGTTAAGCATTTATTGCAACAGCTATGTCATCAGCGTATACGGTGACGGCAACATTCCCTGGCCAATCGTGCCTCAACAGTGGCTCAACCGTAAGGTTCCACAGCAGCGGACCCAAAGCCGAGCCTTGTGGACAGCCCTTTGTTAACTGCTTCCCAACTTTCTCCGTGTTGCTGTAATATTCGATATATCTGTCTTCTAGGTAGCTCTTAAGCAGGCTAACTAGCTGTCTGGGTAGTCCTGTCTCATGGAGATATTTCAGTAAGCTCGGCCACCACATGTTGTTAAAGGCACCTTTGATATCTAGGAAAATTACAATATGGTGTTTCTCCGGACTATTGATTCGGTCCAAGACATTGGCGATTGCACCCACCGTGCTTTTCTCTCTCGAGAATCCATATTGATTATCACTTATTAGCGGGGCCTCCTGCATGGCACCATTGATTTTTGCTATGATTATTCGTTCTAACATCTTGCCCAATTCGGATAGCAGAGTGATCGGTCTCAGCGAATTTATATCCCCTGGGTCTCTTTCCGGTGCCTTCCGATCTTCCAAGGTCTTGGGAACACTCCTAGAGTCAGGCATCCACAGAAGATCTTGACCAAGGGATTTCTACATATGGCAAGATGAGCACCAGGATTTTTCCATGAACTTGGTCCAGCCCTGGTGCCCTTCCCGGTCTTATTTTCCTAGCAGCCTCATATAAATCTTCCACAGTTATGCCCATTTCGGTTCCGTTTCTCCCCACATATTTCGGGCGGTCTTGCCGTACCTGATAGTTCTGGAAGAGATTGCTGTTAAGGTCTCCACCATATCTCGAGTTTCTTGGCCGGCTTCATCTTTGGTGGTCGCTATTATAAACTTTGGGCTAATTTTCGCCGCTGCCAGTCTATAAGTGATGCCCCAAGGGTTCTCTCCCAGGTCATGCTCAACAAACTCCTTCCAGGACGCTGTTTTTGCTCTCATTATGGCTCTCTTATATTCTTTTAACCTGAGTTGGAAATAGCCTTTGCTCCAGTTTTTGTTCTTGAGAAAGGCCCAGCCTTCTTGTCTCTGATGGCGGCGCCTGGCCACGCCTACTGCCGCCTTTGGTTCTCCAGCTCGTCTGACCCCATAGGCATGGTCTGTTGCCCTGTTTGCTATTTTGCAAACTTGTTTGGTCACAATTCTTGCAATTCTCCAGTGAGGGCCTCTATATATTGGTATAGATCCTCCTCTGTGTCCGCTTTTTGGGCTCTCAGCTTGTGGTTCACCATCGGTCCCATCTGCCTCAGCCTCTCCGTGTTAACTTTCCTCGTACTGAATTTCTCAAATGCTGGAGCTGTCTGCTCCGAATCGTCTGACCAACGGATCTTCGACATTATTAACCTATGATCGCTCTGAATTTGGTCGGGCATGACCTTCCAGTAATAGGGGTATCTTGTAATTTGATTGCTTGCTATCGTTATGTCGATGTTGGCCAGTCCGTTTGCGGTGCAGAAGGTGTTCGGCTCATCTGCTCGATTCAATACGTGTAAATTTAGTCTGACGATGCACTCTTCCACCGCCAAGCCCCTGCGGTTCTCCATTCCTGAGAACCACAAATCGGACTTGGCGTTAAAATCGCCTCCTATCAGCACTGAGGTGGTGGGGTACTTCAGTACCAGGTCCTCCATGGCATCCAGCACTGGCTCTATTTCCCCTCCGGGCTGCAATACAAGCTGCCTATCATCAGGTCCAGACCTTTGGCAGTTTGTAGTTTTATACCAACCAGTGATTGTTCAATACCTTTGCACCCGGAGGGCGTCTGCCTGTTTGTAAAGTACTATAATGCCTGCGGAAGGTCTTTCCTTTCGGTAGCTGCAATTCTGCATTCCGGGAAACCCGGAATACACCAGTTGCCCCGTTTGTCTACATATGCATAGGGTTCTTGTACCAATATTATGTCGAGCATGTGCTTCTGTCCGATTGTTTAATTCGAAGGTGGCAGCCTAGACTTCTGAAGGTTGACTTGTCCTACCTTTATGCTGTTTGTGCTATGGTTCATATTGGGTGTTCGGTGGTATTTTGGTCTGGAGTCTTCTCCTGTAGACCTCGCAAGTTGGACTGCCCGCTGAATGTTTGTGTTAGGTTCTTAACTCTGTCGCAATTTATGCACTTAGTCTCTGCTCTCTTGGGCACTCTCTCGAGTCATGTGGCCCTGCGCATTCAGCACAGGCTTTTTCGCTTTGCAGACTGCTGAGAGATGCCCGTACTTTTGGCAATTATAGCATCGAATGATTCGAACGTGATCTCTGACTCGGCATCTCACCCAGCCTAGACTAGTGGAGCCTTTCTCTATTAATCTCATCCTAGTGGTCGGGGTGGCTTCTAATACCCAGATACACGTTCCCTCTTTGCTCCCATACTTGTGGAGAGCTTTGACCTCATCTTCATGGCCTATTGGGATTCTTAGATCGTTTATCCTTGCTTCGACTCGGCCAGGTCGAAAGTCGTCCGGTACTCCCATTACTGCAACTCTAGAACTCGATTTGTCTACTATTCTGGCGGTTAGACCTAACTTGCCCAGGGTTTCCTGGTTTATATCTGTTTCCGAGGAAATCACCTTTACCCCTTTGTCGGAGATGGTCATGACCTTCTCCGGTCTTATCCCTAGATCGATTGGATTGTTTTCTTTAAGGCTTTAAGCGTGTCCTCCGCCGTACTATCTGAGCAATTCTCCTTGGATGGATGAGGACTACTTGATTCTCGAACTGGTCATTGCCCTGCCTTGATTTATTTTGACTTTCACTGCAGTGCTTTAAGAGCGTCTGCGTACCCTTGTGCTGGACGCTTCGCCGTTGTCTCTGGTCGCTGCTTAATCGCCGTCTCGAGGTCTGCAACTTTCCACTCAAGCCTCGCAATGGAGCCCGCCAGGGTCTCCTCAGCGACTCTCTGGTCTAGTTTGGTTGCGATCTGCGTAAATGACTCATGTAGTTTTTCAATAAGGGAGTCATCTCCCGAGTCTTTGCTTCCGTTGACCAAAGTGAGTAAGGCCATTTTGCGGCTGCAAAGACCTCTCTTGGGTCGTCATTTATAATACTCTCCGAGGGGTCGGCTTCACTTCCTACCTGTGCTGTCGTCATCTCTATTATTAGTTTTTGGTGCGCTTCTATTTTTGATTGATGCACTGCGAGCGTCTCATCGTCATCTGAGTCTCTGACACTAACGTCTAGTATTGCATTACTTTTAGGTTTTTATTTTCTTGTTTCCATTTTTGTTCCCACGAAAAGCTAGGGAAATCCTGTCGGTCCCTGCAGAGCCCCGCTTGCAGGGATAAGGCTATTCCACCGGAATGGTCGCCACGATTCCGGGTGCGTACTACTGAAGTCTTGACCCTGACTTCATTCGTGTCCTCGGCGTACCACCTTGACATTGGGGATTTGTTATACGGTCGAGGTTTACTCCTCGACCTATCCTTCGTCTTCTCCTCTGGCTACCAATCAGTTCTGGACTGAATCTGAGCCGTCGCCCTCTTTCGGCCTTCTTTGAGCTGTTCTCAGCTTCGCTACTCCTCCTCGACCTTACCGTCATGGGTGGCCCTACCAGGAAGTTACTCCCGCCGGCATCGCTCTCGGAATCATTGCAGCTACTGAGCCCCTCCACTACGTCAAGGTCCAACAGCTCCTTGGAGGGGATCAAAGGCGAACAGGAAGACCTTCACATGTTCAGCTTCTTGGTATATCGAAGGTAAAGCGTATTGGCAAGACAGTATCCGAGGAGCCGAATCAATTCCTCAATCATCGAGAGATTGTCACCTGACTTGGAATGTCCCACCTAAGAGGAACGTTCAATGCATTTGACCAAACTTAAGGCTAATGAAAACGATTAGTTTGCGAGTAGGTCTCGTGCCAAACCCTGTCAAACTTTGCTGATTCCAGAGCACTTCCTTTGTTGGTAAAAGATGTCAAGTCCTCACAGATTACCTGTCGTGGGCCAGTCCAGATCCAAATTGTTCATTAGGTAGGACATTTCTATCCTCCACTTCTTCGTCAAGCCTTTGCAGGACTATTTTCAGCCAACTTAGCGGAACTGCAAAGCAGACTGATCGGTCGATAATGTTGTGGGAAGGTCGGGTTTTGTCCCTGTTCGGAATCATGACCACAATGGCATGCCTCTATCTCCGAATGAATCTCTTAAGGCGCGAAGAATAGTTGATGATAATTAGCAATGATTGCACCTGGTTTTCCGGAAAACACTTAATCATTCGATTAGTGATTCCGTCGTAACCAGGTGCTTTTTTGGGGTTGAGCCCCTTGATATAGGCCTGAAGTTCATGCAACGTAGCTGGACGAATGTCATCGTGATTGGGTTCCCTGAGGGTGCGGCGAACCCGATCCTCCAACAAAAGATCACGATCCAAATCATCGTCTGGATGCCCGTTCAATTTAAATTGCCTCTCCATCGAGGTAGGTCTTTTTGGATTTTAAATTTTGATAAATTTTCCAAAGTTGATTATTGTTTTCTAAATTTTGTAGGGTTGCGCCAAATCTTTCATTTCGAGATTCCGATATATTTTCACGAACCTCCCTATTCAGTTCGTTAGCTCGAATTCTGTCCACAGGGAACAGACTCCTTTGGTACGCTCTTCTAGGGCGATTTCTCTCACGAATGAGGTTTTTGATTCTCAAGGGGAATTCATCATGAAACTTAGGAGCCGGTTCCCTGCGGGAGTGATCCTCCAAAGCATTTTAAATGTTGAGTTCGTAGCGCGCCACGACCTCTTCCAAAAGTGGAGAATCTACCCACTCACTACCGCAGTAAGCTGTCTCCAATGATAATATCACCGGGTTGTGATCTGAGCTCAACTCGGAGAGGACGTGTATATCCCAGTTCCAGGTGATGTTCATTGCCACGGCAATGTCGAGCACATCAAGCCTATATGGACCAAAATTCGTCGGCTCATCTGGAGCCAACACTTGATATTCATACCTGTCACTGTGTTGCCTCAACCGTCTACCACTAACGTTGGTTGCACGACTCCATTGTACGTGCTTAGCGTTCAGATCACCCATTACCAGAACAGGTTGATCTGTTTCCATCAGGAGCACATCGAGTGCCTCAGGAACTATTTGATTCTGCGGAGGGTTGTAAGCACTGATCAAACGCATAGGACCACTCCTCGTGTTGAAAATTATACCTACAGCTTCAATATCATTAGTATCATCATTGGAAATGCCAAACTGAACATGCGAATGACAACGTTCAACCAAAATGGCAACGCCGCCACCCGGACGTCCAATTCCGATCATTTCTAAGCACTTTGTAGTTAGTAAATCTAACAGGTTCCCATTAAGATGAGTCTTTTGCAGAAAAGCAACGTCGATGTTGTTTTCCTACAAGAAACTCTTGAAACTCAAGTCTATTCTGGAGAAGTCCCTTACAATTCCAACTCACCGCTTTGATGAAGTTCGGAAGCTGCCGTTCACCCAATAATTGGGATTAAAACCAGTTCAAAACTTTGCAACAGCTCCTGCAAACTGCGCAAACAACATCCTCATTTGATCTAAAGTATGAATGTCTTTAGGCGTGGAGATTGGGGCTGTCTGAGAAGGAGGGGGCGGGGGGCGTCCCGGGCCGCCGTCGCATATGACACTCCCGCTCGTGTCCTATTTTCGGGGAAAGTATCTTCGATTTTACGAGTGTGAGGCGGGGTCCACCCTGCGCCTTATTCGTGGGCATTTAGGGACACCCACGATAGTTTGCAGTGTGTTCCCCACCGCAGTTCGCACACCTAGCTCTTTCTTGCCTAGGTTTTGGGCATTTTCTAGTGATATGCTCATCCCCGCAATTTGACACAAGCGGGTGTGGCACAGCAGTTCAGCTGACAATGGTCGAAACGCTGGCAACGATGACACTGTCCCACAGAGGCTCTGGGTCTCTGTGGTTCAGCCGTGATTTGAACGTTTAAATTATCAGTAATTTTGAATATTTCTTTTTGCTTTTTTAAAAGAACAAGAACATGCGGTAGAGGGGTTTTCTTAGTATCGGTGACGGTTGTCCACATATTCTCATCCCTGACGGTGATAGGAGGGACATTCTGTCTTTTTATCGTCTGTGGTGTCAGTTCCGTGAGTGGTGCATTGGTCCCGTCGGTCTGTTCCATTGTATTGTCGTCTTGGGTAGAATTTTGGGGGTCGTTGGTATCGCAATTTTCGGTTGAATTTGAGGAATTTGAAATTTTCGAGAAAATGGTGGAGGATTCAATGTTGCTCACTGCTGATTCCGGTCCTGGATTTGTGGAAATTTCGTGCGGGAGACATGCATGTCACCCTCTGACAATTTTGACAATTGATCAAATTTATTTGAAATGGGTATGAAATTTGGATTTCTACTGACTGAACTAGTTGTTGCTTCAATTCTACAACTTCTACGTTGAGGATGATTTACTAATGGTTGATTTGCTTTACCTTTTGGTACTGGAAGTGCCGGGAAAGATTCATTCCGATCTTTTAGCTGGGGCTTGTCCGTTCTGTGAATCTGAAGTGGAGTTTTGAGATTGGATTAACGCATTGACCGCGGGGATTCTAATCAAATCGTCACCTAATGAGGCCAACAAAGCCCCGAGTACTTCCAGGAGATTGGCTCTCTCGAGAGAACCGATCCCCGCAAGCACCGATTTTTTTACTGAGTAGGAGTTTTTGGCAATCTTCAATGGTGTGGATGGCCCGCGGGGGGGGGGGTTCGGGAGGGTTCTTTCACCTTCCGTGATACAAGACTCCTCCTGGAACACAGGTTTTTGTGGATTTTTTCAGGAGCGAAAAAGAGCACAGGATGAGTTAATTTTTCTAAGCTTCGAACTAATCGAAACCTTCACATCCTTCATCATTCGTCAGCCGTGTTCAGAAAATCCTTCTACTACTTAGCTGTATTTTACCACAATACGATTATGAAAGACCTCCTTAAATTCTCAAAATTCACATTCAAAGGGAAACTGAAAGCAAAACTCAATATGTGATCAGATTAATTAAATTTTTTTTCCAACTATGTTGCTTGTATATGTATACTACAAACAATTCATACCATCACACAAGCGAGTAGTTTGCGTCAACACATGTTCACCTCCTACGAGAGATGAAGATGGGTTGCGGAAACTTAGGTGGCTACCTCCAAGTGGTATCGCTGGATAACGGGGTTGACAAGGAAAATCCAGTGGGAATGACCAGAAATGGTCAAAACCTGCGGATCTCTAAGTCAATCTCAAACCAAATGCCACCACAACATGGCTTAATCCAAGGCGTCAAGCGACCCGTGCCGAGGGATGGATGATACCTGAGCCAGTCAGGTATAAAAAAACGGAGCCTCTAGGATACATGGCGACCTCCCAGAGTAATCTGCCTTACACCTGCGCAGGGGGCACCGCAGGTGTGGACGACCCTTTCCCCTACACAAACAACCCTGGGGAACTTCCAGTTGAAGAAGACCCAACACCGATAGCGGGTATGGAAGTCGAGGAGATTCCAGTTGAATCACACTCGGCACCAGAAACCGTAAACCCAACCGAGGAGGGATCAGCAGATGGTCGAACACCTACTGAGAAACTCCCGAAACAGAGTGGATTCCAAAGCCATTTGGTAAAATGGAAACCAAAAAGATCTTCAGCTCATCAAAACCCAGGACATGGGGATAGATACTGAAGAATGGCTTTCATCAAGAGACAAGAGGAGGCCTCGGTCTAACTCTTGTCTTTCAATCTTCGACTGTGACGCCTTAAGTAGTAGGCGACACAGAATCTTTGGAGAGATCAGCCCGGAAACAGGCATGAATCCGAAGAACCTTATCAACAGGCTTCTAAACCTAATTGAAGGCACAAACCTGTTTGAATGAGGAACCACTGACGACAGAGTGATACAATAGACCCCAGCTGGTCGCAGTGTCAAGGGAAGCTAAGTGCCAACCCTGTCTCTGGCTCAGCCTTAAACCAACCAACCATCACACAATCTGTATTAATGTTCAGTTACACTCTTATAATGCTTAATTCTTACATTCTCACATTCTTATAATGCTTAATAGGTTAAGTGTAAGAGTAGCCTATTATGTAATATTGAAATATTAAATAAAAGTCGATTATTATTGAAAAAGTGAGTTCATCCAATCCAGACACTTCAATAACTTTGATATAAACCTGTTCACGGACCATGCACAAGCTGCAGCCTGGGGCGATATAATATTTACAAATGATATAAACGATAAACTGAGTATACTCAATGAAACTATCTTTGCTCTATTTGACACTCATTCGCCAATCAAATCATTACGAACGAACAACCGATATAAAAAAACCTATATTATGTTCAACATGAAATTAATGATAAAGGAAAAAAATAAGGCTCTTGCTAGATTTTTTGGTCTCATCGCCAGATGCACCTAGGCCTCTTGAGCTCTCGGTGCCTTCCGGTTTTTGTTTTGCAGCACCCACTCCGCAACTTCAGTCCCCTGTACCGGTTTATGTTGCTTGTATATGTATACTACAAACAATTCATACCATCACACAATCTGTATTAATGTTCAGTTACACTCTATTCTTATAATGCTTAATAGGTTAAGTGTAAGAGTAGCCTATTATGTAATATTGAAATATTAAATAAAAGTCGATTATTATTAAAAAAGTGAGTTCATCCAATCCAGACACTTCAATAACTTTGATATAAACCTGTTCACGGACCATGCACAAGCTGCAGCCTGGGGCGATATAATATTTACAAATGATATAAACGATAAACTGAGTATACTCAATGAAACTATCTTTGCTCTATTTGACACTCATTCGCCAATCAAATCATTACGAACGAACAACCGATATGAAAAAACCTATATTATGTTCAACATGAAATTAATGATGAAGGAAAAAAATAAGGATCTTGCTAGATTTTTTGGTCTCATCGCCAGATGCACCTAGGCCTCTTGGGCTCTCGGTGCCTTCCGGTTTTTGTTTTGCAGCACCCACTCCGCAACTTTAGTCCCCTGTACCAGTCTATACAGGTTCTTCATCCGTTGGCTACTGTATTCTTCGGGAGTTAGCCTTGGCTGTCCGAAGATTGCTTGCCTTATGCGGTCTAGTGCCATTATGACAATATATGTTTGGCCGTGTCTATCCCTTTGCCACATTGTCTGCAGGAAAGTTCTTCGTTTTACAGTCCTATTTTGTGTAGGTGTCCTCTCATTGGGCTGTGACCAGTGAGAAGGCCCGTAATCGTTCTGATTTGGTTCCTAATCATCTTCAGTAGTTCTTCGTTTCGACCGGGGGGAAAACAACTACCCAAAATATGTACACCATAATTAAATATCTGATAATGAACAATATTTGAAATATACTGAAGAATGAACTATACTGAAAATGAACTATAAACTGACGTTTTTAATTGTAATTTGAACCAATCAGAATGTGATTAGTGCACGAAAAGTCTTTTACCTATATTCAGGAAGCATGAATGGAATAACTTGATATCTACCAATATCCCTTGCTATGATAAGATCGATGTTATCTTGCCCTAGCAATATCTTTGGTTTTGCATTTTTGAAAGTACCAATTTCTATTGACGATAAATGATTCCATTTCTTTGATAATGATTTCGAATCTATAGATTGTACAGGCAACTTGAGTTTTATTACCGTTCTCACTGAATCTATGATATACCTTTCATCCTCACCTCTAATTTGCAAACCAACATTCCGGGAGTCTCGTTCTTCTTTTGTGGCAGTGTCCGTCCATCTGTTTTTCGAAGGTTCTGTTTTTCCAACTGCTCTATCTGCTCTGCTACTTCGCTACACAGCAATGTTACTGTGGACGCCTCGTCGAAAAAGAAATACGTTGAAATAACACCTTTTGGTCTTTTTCGGCCTCATTCGGGGCTAGTGGCTCAGTGGTACGAGTGTTAGTCTTGTTATCACCCTTCACACCCGACGATGCAAGTTCGACTCCCAGCACAGCCGGTAAAAAAAATTCAAAGACCCAACAGTGGTTTTGGATCCCACTATATAAGGTTAGGCCCCCGGTTGAAAAAAATAAACAATTCTCGAAAATGAGTGGACCTGGTGACCTGTCAGACTCCGTGAACCTGCCTGCCATCTTTCTCTTCCAAGATTGCTCTTTTCAATTCGAGCTCTTTTTCAATCATTTTCTTCTCGATTTGTAGCTCTTTCCTCGCAATTTCTGTCAATCTTTTCTCTGCTTTGAACTCTGAAGAGTTTTTCTTCTGGTTGTAGTGTTTTTCGATATACTATCTGACTTGCCCGATATACCATCGTTTGCTTTCTCTTTTTGTTTTTCATCCCCATATCTGGATGGGGGGGATTCCTTTGTCGTCTAGAACTTTTCCTGACTTCTTCATTGGACATTTTTATAAGAACTGTTCTTTATAGTTCGAAAGACTACTATGTTATTCCATTAATAACTTTTCAGGGGTTTTGAGTGGTCAAATAGTAAACTCGTACTCAAAATTATTTATTTCTTGTCAAAAACATTGACTCATCGTCATTATTATTTTTTGTTTCTATAAATCCATAGTAATCAATTATATTCTGAATGACAAAATCATATACAAGGTGATGAAAACTAACAAAAACTTTCAAGAACATTACGATCGATGAATCCAGGTGGAGAATAATTTGTAGTAGGTGTTCCAGTTCCATTTGAGTAACAATAGTATTGAAGAACAACAGTATTGAAGAACAACACAAGCGTTCACAATGGTTGTCAATATTATCTATTTTGACATATACAGACCGGTGCCATGACGCCTGGTCTGGACCGGGTGGCATAGCCAGGACGCCTGGTCTGACAGACCAATATGAAAAAAAAACTTTTGAAACTTTTAGGCGCGGAATAATGATTCAATATCATAGAAATAGGCTTTAATCATATCAAAAAGTCAAATTGAACTCATAATGAAAAACTAAATTCAAATGAATTACATAACTATGAAAATGAAATGGGAATGTATATTTCATACTGGAATAGGAGAAAAATAACAAAGGAAGAAATATCTCTTTCAGGTAACAGATCACTAGTAATACTTACAAATTTTGATTTTTATCAGTTTTTTGCAGCGTCTGGACATGTGGGACACCAAGCTTGGAGGTGAGTGAAGTACAGAAATATTTGGTTTTAAGGTCTTTCTTGCAGAAAAAAAATATTTTTCGTGTTCCGGGTGGGATTTCCAGAGGTACCTCCAGAGTACCAGCTACTCTTGTCTCATCTCTCTCACAAATGGTGGAAAATTTTTTGCCAAAGAACGTCGTTCCAAGTGGTCAAAGACGAAAAAAAATATCTAGGAATAATCTTTTCTGAATATTATATATTTTATTATTTGATGCGTGAATGATTTGACAATTGACACCTGCCATATTCATCATTGCATAAAATACTACCATCGGCCATCTCCTAGTATTCCTAGATACTTCATAAGTTGCACTTAAATTATCTAGAGTGTCAACTCCTCCCTTCGTAATTATCGCTGGCTTACATTTTTCAACTATGATTTGTAACATAGGGTCAAACCACCAATGATTGGCACTTTAAGGAAACCTCATACTTCATTACGTCATCATACATAGCTCTTCCACATATGTAATCATCATTTTAGTTCCTTGTATTCTTTATAAATCATAATTTCATAATATTTATTTCTTTATTTTCTGAATCAATTGGAATAGGAATAAAACTGTGTTGAATAAAGTTTTGGAAGTTTTTCCATTTATTGGCATCATAGTCCAATGATTGACCCCTATTAATTGGCACAATTAACTAGTTATTCACCCCCAGTTATTGGCATCCAAACCTTGCAGACAGAACCTAATGTTCAATATTAGCCTCTGTATCGAGTTGATTTTCTCCATAGAAACGACTGAAAAAGTCGAATTATTTTCAAATCTATTGTTTCCACTCATATATTTTGAACTTTCTTCAAAGAAGTACCACAAGTAAAATAATCTGTGAATAAATTATGTTTTTTTAGGCACCTTACATGGTATGCCCTCATACATTTTTGGCACTTGATACCAAAATTTGCTAACAAAAATTGATTTGTACATATGAAACATAAACCACGATTCATTATTGTATTGTTTTCTGGCGGACAACCGAAGTAACCTTATTCATGCCTGTTTCTTCGAATGACAATTTCCTAATGTGACTTTCTGATGTTGAGGAATGGTGGTCAGGAATAGAGTTCTCCTCATAGGAATGTTCTTCTGAGGATGTGATTTCGATCGAATTTCTTTTGGTGCTATGCTCATCTTTATCTGAAAAGGGGGTATTTTCTTTATCACACAAGGCTGATTTCAGAGGCTTCTTAGAATTCTTCCTTGGTTCATTTACCTTGATTTTCTGTTTATTTGCTTGTGCTTTCAGCTTCTTGATAGCTTCGTTTTCTTTTTTTCTTTTTCCAGCTTGGCCTTTCCTTTATCTTCATATATTTTTTTCCATCCACTCGAAGTTATGACATAAAGTAATCGTTCCGTTGTTCGTTTTCCTTTTCTTTCAGGTGTTTTGGGCCACAGGAGACTCGTCTTCAATTTGTTTTTCACACAATCTTCCGAGTGGGATGTTTCTCCTGAATAAGTTACAGCTCGTTTTTTGATCATCGTATTATCTACGATCGTCAGAGAACTAAAACTAGTGCTTGGATTTTATGTTGTTAATTGAGTATATTCTAGATGAGCAGAGGTCTGCTAAAATGATAATCGACATATCATTTATTTCACTTTCTGACAAATAGCTATCAACAACAGGAAGATTTATATCGTTCGTTGGATTAACCTCCAAGCATCTTTCACCAAGGTCCATTTCCGATAACTCATTCAATTCACTACCATCCTCCTTATGTTCTGGAAAAGTCTCATCAAAAACTACATTGGATATCTCAACTGCTGATTGATCAACTTCAAACTCTTTGTCGGGTGAAGTTTCGACCAGAACCATTTCTGATCTTTGAGGAACTGATTTGTCAACTATATTCTCACGACCAGAAAGATAATTGATGATAACCATATCTGATGATTCACGTACTCGATGATCAACTTCAATAACATTGAATTTATTGAAAATTTTCTGTAAAATTTTGAAGTGTCTCATCTCACCTCGGATTTCTTGCTTCATTTCAGTAATGGTTTCAGGATCACAGAAATCAGTGAATTCATCAAAAGTGAGAGACACATTATTGTCTTCAGGAAAACTAATAGAATTTGTCTCTTCAGATTTTTGTTCACCAAGACACTTAGTATAGTCAATCGCATTAGCATTCCATGGAAAAAGGCCGCAAGCTCTAAACCTATTCGAAACTGTATTTGTTTTGAGCTGAATTAAAGCATCTTCTAGAATTGAAGCGAAATTGACTTTGGTGAGTTGCACATATGGCTTATATCTTCTCCAATTGATTACTGCTTTTTTCCAAGCGTTTTTCAGCGGTTTAAAATAGGACACGTCAGCCGGCTGTAATATTCTTGTAGTGTTAGGATATAAAGACACAAGAATTATCTGCAAATTGCTACACAGTTGACTTAGTTCATAAGTCTGGTGGGTTCTATGACCGTCAACAAATAATATTATAGGAAATTCAACTTTCTGGACCTTGTTCAATTTGATAGATATTTTTTGCTCATTTTGGAGCAATCACTTTATCTTCTTTAGGGCACAACATAAAACAAGTTTCATCCCCATTATGAACCCTTGTAGGGTCTTCGAGAATATCAAAATATTTTGGTGAATTTGTCACTCAAGCGGAACTGGAGTGTAGATCTGGCAATACCGTATTCCATAGCTGCTTGCTTTTTTGGAATTCCACAATAAATATCTTTCAAAGCAGCTTGAACAACTTCTTCGGTGTAAGACTTGGAATATTTCCGATTTTTTTTCACTTTGGGCATCGTCGATGACCTGAAAAAAGATGTGCCAATTACTAATTTTCAAAATTTTTTCATATCAAACCAATGATTGCACTAGTGCCAATCAATAGAATAATTTTTTTTTAAGCCAGTTATTGACACCCTTATAATTACGTAAATCGAGTAGAATCGCTCCATTCAAAAAAGAAACAATGTGTATCGACACCTCTACTTACTGTATGAATCGAAAAGTTCAATCACAGGCCAGAACAAACACGTATTTGCAGGTACACTATTCGGGCAGCAAGCTACCGAAAAACATAAAATCTAACCGTTTTCTAACAGGCTTACGACGCACTTTCGATTACTGACGCCATTTGAGAATGACACTGTTGGTTAATTAGATTTCCTACACAAGGACGTTGCCAGATTACAGATCAAAGACAAATTTCTACGGAAATATCGAGACATCTTAGTGAAATTGAGAAAATATGATCAAGGGCGAATAATTGAGAGTGCCAACAATTGGGTGTTTTACCCTATGTATAAAAGTTAAAATTTTATTGAGCAAAGCTTTGACAAAAGTACTGAAATTCATCATTTCGCAAGGTATACAAATGCCCATTAGGCTATCAATCATTGAAAATTCAACAAAAATAAAATAATTGATGAAAAACCTTTTTAAAGACAAGGTTTCATTCAAATACCCGGAAAAATAAAAAATAATTGCTTTGGATGTGTGACGTATGTTATGTCGTCAGTTACAGATTCAAGAGCTTGTCGCGCTAAGTTTTCAGTTCGTATAAAAAAGCACAAAATCGATTAGTACGTCCTAATCTATGCATTTTTGTTGAAGCATCTTTATTATAAGGTCTTTTCCCTGTGAGTTTTAAAATATCTAGTTCTTCAATGAGGAGACCATCTGAATTAACTCGTCCGCTATCCTGGAGGTGCCATCTTTAATCTATGAATTTTGATAAAAAAATCAATAATCTTCAACTAAATTCATGATTTTCGACCCCAGAAACCCCGATATACCAATTTTGATTAGAAACGGTCCATCACCACAAAACTCTTCCGCCATATTGGGCCGAATTTTTTCTCAACAATAATTTTTAATGTATAAATTATGAATATCTAAATTTCCATTATTTGGAAACTAGAATATGGATCAATATTCCTTGCAATATTTCAATTTTGAACAAAACAACAAATGTAAGTTGATAATAGTTATTTATTCAAAATTAAAAGTAAGTTTTTGCACTCGACGGAAGTTGTCCGCGAATAAGGCCGAGTTAAAATCGTCAATAAAACTCAGTTGCATACAATATATTGTCTACGTTCTGCAATTTTTTTCAAATTTAGATGGCAATTAAAAAAAAAGCGTAATTTAAAGCAGAATATTTAATAATTAATTAGCACTAGCGATTTGCATTGAGAAAGAAAGGGGCTACTACCAATTTGGAAAATTACTAAACTTCATTTTCATAAATTCTTTTCTGGAACCTTAATCCAGTATGCAATAATGGTTAAATAATATAGAATATGCAATTGTTTGAAATGTAATCATTATTGAAATGGACTAAAAATGGTGCGATTTGAACGTTTTTTTTCCTTCAAAAAAACCGTAGGAAAGACAGATGACTGGATAAACATTTTATTCATAGTGAAAAAACAGTTTTCAAAATGTAGTTCAATAAGTTTTGTTTTTTGCATGAAACAGGAAAAATATTGTAATAAGAAATATATAATGACTTTTGTCCAACATTTGAATGATTGAGATTTTGAATGCACTCTACAACAATTTATACCAACAGACAGAAAAGTGACATTAAATAAAATTTTGTGAAATTTGTCAGTCATAAATAATTGTAAACTGAAAACACACTTCTCACCTTTTCCTCTTTCATTTCTTTCCCTTAAGTGGTTCCTCCTCCATGTCTGAAACATTAGTGAAGCTCACATGAAGAAAATCACTCACAGACCATACATATAGGATCCTGACCTTCAAGTTATATGATTTTATTCTCCAAGGGGGCAATTTCTTGTTTTTTGGAAAAAACAACTTTTGAAGGGAAGATTTTTTAAAGACACTAATCATAAATCACTCCTGAAAATGATAGTCAATACCAGAGTCAAATAAACATTTGTTCATAACAAAATATTTGATCAAATATTAGAGTCGGGGCACTTATCTGTCTGTCTATATTTATGCCTTTTAGGTTAGTATCACATACTTTCTGCACCTCAATCATTTTCAAATGACAATTTTCATAAGTATAGCACTAGTAAACATTTGTCTGCACTGTAAACATTTTACAGTACAGATGTAATTTTGCACTTATCATACTCAAGATAACTTTCAATTTGAAAAAAAACATTGAACATAACCTAAATCGACAGAAAAATATCTCGACTTTCATATATGATCTAATATCAATCAAATCGCAACAGGGTCTCTAGCCAATACATGCAAGTACAATACTATACCAGTTGACAATGCACTAGCACCCCTCTTGCCTCATGCTTTTCAAGATATCAAAATTAAATACCTGGTTAATAAAGACATAAAATCAAAATAAAAAACCTATAATTTTTTTTTCCAGATTTCGCTACAATTGACACCAACTATTGATTTTTGAATACCCTGTAAATCTATGCATTTTCAGAATCTTGGGAAAATAATGAGTAAAATACAACTTGCCTTGGACTATGTCAAGCCAAATAAATAAATGAGTAAAAGTAGGTATCATCAACAACCATAGTAGGATAATAAGGTCTTACCCACTAGGAATATACATATAAAAACATATGTAGCCAGGGATCCCATATTTCAGTTTAATGCGTTGCATAATATTTCATTTGAAACGTCACATCTGACATCTGAAACTTTTCAAACTATTTTATTCCAGTTAACATTATCAATAACTACTTGCCATATATAGGTACTCTTATCAAAGTTCAGGTATGAAAAAGCGAATAGCCAATATCAATTTGTTTTCGTTGAAGCCCATTTAATGCAAATATACATAAGAATATTTTTGTCCGTTTTAGCATAGCGTTCACCATTGCTTGGCATGCTTGATGGCACAATTAATCAGGACTGAATATGTCAAATTGTCAAATGTCAAATGAATGTGATACAACCGTAGATGATATATGCTACCCTAAATAAGCCATTGTATTAGAGGGGTTACTCTGAGAGAGGTCACTAGCAAAGATTATTGTTCTACGAACAAACACTCTTTGTCACTATCGTGCCCAATAACGTAGCACTGTGTTCCGTTCTGTATCTAGCGTAGCATATATGATCATAACCACATCAAATCCAGCGTTGCCACTTTTGCCAATAGTATTATAAAGGTTGGTTTGAAATTACTTGTTTGATTTTAGTACCTCCATTTACTAGCAATTTATTTTGCCAATGCCGGCAAATTACTAGCATGTTCAAACAACTAATATTATACCAAAAAGTAGCGTATTGTAGTACAAACTTAGTAAACATGTTTCCGCTAGATGTCACTAGAAAAAATTTGACATGGAGGTGAACATCAAATATTTGATATTTAATACTTGCAAATTTCTTTGATTTATTCCATTGTTGGCAAGAAAAGTCTTTCAAATACTCGGTAATTATTGGCAAATTGGCAACCCTATTCAAATCTTGTACTTAGTCAACCGACCTCGGCTATAATGAAATAATGAACGAAAAACAGAGGTGCAGAATAGTAGCCAAACATACGGAGCATTGTGACTTGACTCAGATTAATGCATTGCCCATTTCCGATTAAAAATCGTTTCAAAGCAGGAAAATCGTATTATGGAAAAATTCGCGAGAGCCAACTTCGAATACAAATACGGTATTGAACGGTTCAGCGGTAGAATTTCGTGTACCGTAGAATCAATTCCACTTTCCATACAATCAAAAGTGGAATGGTATCAATTCTAAATTCATGGGAGTTACAGAGACAGCTGTGGGTTATAGAAATATATCTATAGTAGTTTATGCAATAAGTTCGCAAAGTTAGGCTTTAGCGGACGAATTGGAATGTGAAGATCATTTCCGCTGAAGCCATTTGCGTACGTGTTGCATACAAGATTTATTTTGTACCAGCTTTCCAAATAAACAACATAAATGCTACATATATAGGCAAGAAATTATTCAAAAATAACCTATATTCCGATGTGATGTTTCTCTCACCAAGACTGTAGTATATACAAATTGAATAACGTAGAGAAAATAAGAAAAATGAAACTTACCTCATCAACAAAAATGGCAACACTACATGTAAATAACACTTCAGAAACTTATTCTGAGAAAACGCCATCAACAACCCCGTATTGCAATCCTCATATCGAAGTGAAAATTGTTACTAGAAGTGACCATTGTTAGTTCGAAGTGACAATTGTCAGTTCGAAGTGACAATTGTCAGTTCAAAGTGACAATTGTCACTTCAAAGTGACAATTGTCAGTTCGAAGTGACAATTGTCATTTCAAAGTGACAATTGTCAGTTCGGAGTGACAATTGTCATTTCAAAGTGATAATTGTCAGTTCAAAGTGACAATTGTCAGTTCGAAGTGACAATTGTCAGTTAAAAATGACAATTGTCAGTTCAAAGTGACAATTGTCAGTTCGGAGTGACAATTGTCATTTCAAAGTGACAATTGTCATTTCAAAGTGACAATTGTCACTTTAAAGAGAATATTGTCAGTTCAAATTCAAAGTGACAATTGTCAGTTCAAAGTGACAATTGTCACTCCAAAGTGACAATTCCTAATATTAAGAAAAACATTTTGTTGTTGGCCCTTATACGCCTTCATAACATCCTTATGAAGGAATAATTTATTATCCCTTTTTTTGATTCAGGGCAGTTCCCCAAGAAAAGCACAATGATGGCATAATATTAATATTTGAATGTAACAATGAATGGCGTCGATTTTCACAACAAAATGGTTGGATTCGTGTTCAGGAGACGGGTTCGAGGGTATAGCAACTGAACACAGTTCAATGATTTTAGTATTTTTTTCCCTTTCGGGAAGGCCCGTAGTTTGTACGTCTATGAAAATAAATGTTTTTAGTTCCACCGTTGTACACACTTTTATTCTCAAAGATAATTTGTACAGTAACACTCAGTTCGATGGAAAGCACGGTCGCAGGTGTTACGTGAATCATATTAAATGAGAAATGAATACTCCTTTCGCCACCCGTCGAAGTCTAGTGAAAATAGAGCAGGGTTGCCAAACTTTCGAACTATAAATTGAAATTTGAATTCGAATTGGCTGGTTTTTCGTTATATTTTTGAGAATTTTCTGGGGCGAGAGACCTAGTCCGAGCATTCGAGCATAATCATGCGTTGGAATTCACTCGTGAACGAGTAATTGGGCCGATATTTTCAGATTTATTCTGGGGATTTTCTGGTGAGATATTTGTTAGCATCTGGAACTAACGTACTTGTTCACGCCTTGCCGCTATCTACTGCTACAAAGGTTTCCCAATGCCTGAATTCTTGGTAATCAGCAATAAAGTCGGTTATAGCTGAGAATTTACATTCGTTTAATAACAAAACGACATTCAACACATGCTAAGTTATCACGGTAGAATTGATTAATGCTTTCGCCAAATGGTACGTTATTGAATGGTGCGCGAAAAAAAATTGTTATTGGAAAACCAATTGTTACAAGAGTCTGCGAAGCTTCCATTGCGCCAAATATCTCTTGGGCATCTTTAACGCCGGGAGTCAATCTATTTGTCAGCTGCTGTGCATAGTCGGTGACTACAGCATCTCCATCATTTTCTCTGAAATTTTGTTGTCGCTGCTGATTGTACTGTTTATGGGCACGCCTCGCCTCTGGGATCCTCGTCCTGTCTGTTCAGTGAAGCGTTCATGAGACTCATGGATGGTACTGGCTTCCATATCAGCATATCTTGAATTGCTAACATAATCAGCTTTACCAGGTACCTCAAAACGCATATTGGTTAAGGCCGAACCTCGACCTTGGTAGTTCTTCGAAAATCTCGACATTGTCTACGTTGTTGCTGCGCCAGCTAACCAAGTGTGATATTTCCTTTAGAAGTTGAGCTTCTTATCTTGTCTAAATCGTTTATTTTTCTCAACGAAATGTGATAGGATGAACTTACCCAATACACAGATACAATCCTTTAGATTCGGCATTGAAATGCACTGTGACCAAATGAAAACACTGGAAATTATGTATTTGTAATACTTCATTCCCTGGAATTACATCAATATTGCTAACCAGGATCAAATTATTTCATAACGTTAGGCCATACACGAAACGATTAATCGTCGTCGTACGATCAACGTTCGATAAATACTGCCCAGTTCTACAGCTTATACACGCTTCGATTTACCCTTCGATCCAGGCTTCGATTCATTCGCCCTTTCAGTCCAGGCCATGGCAGTGCTATCGCACTGATCGGTATGTTGGTCGCGATTAATCGAAAAAAAGAAAGGAAACAACGTGAAGAATGGTGTGAAGATTGGTTATTAATCGCGATATTTCCATTAGAAGTTTAGCTTCTTATCTTGTCCAAATCGATTTTTATCTCAACGAAATGTTATAGGATGAGCTTACCGAATACATAGATACAAACAATCCTTTAGATTCGGTATTTTGCGTATTATTCCAATTCAAATGCAACGTAGCCAAATGTAAACACTGGAAATTATGTATTTGTAATACTTCATTCAATGGAATTACATCAATATTGCTTACCAGAATCAAATTATTTTATTACGTTTGGCCAGCCATACACGAAACTTTTAATCGGACGACGAGTCATCGTACGATCAACGTTCGATAAAAACTGCCCAGTTCTACAGCTCATACACGCTTCGATTTACCCTTCGATCCAGGCTTCGATTCATTCACCCTTTCAGTCCAGGCCATGGCATGGCAGTGTTATTGCACTGATCGGTATATTGGTCGCGATTAATCGAGAAAAAGAAAGGAAAAAACGCCAAGAATGGTGTAAAGATTGGTTATTGAAAAGAACTCACTTACATTTGTTACAAGAACTGAGAGAAGGAAAAGCAGATTATCGTCCACCAAAATTTGCTTTCCATGGTATCTCCTCTAATCCAAAGAAGGTGATACAGTTTTGAGACTTGCTATTTCTCCTCACGAAAGACTTTCGGCTACTTTGAGATTCCTAGCGACAGGGCGGTCGTACGAATGCCTCAAATTCTTAACCATCATATCCCCTCAAGCTCTCAAATGCATTATTCCTGAGACCTGTGATCAATCTACAAAGTTCTGCGATAGGATTATCTACAGGTATGTAAAACCACAGTTTCTCAAATTATGATTTATCATTAATTCATTGTCCACTTTGTATTTAGGTATGCCAAAAAAACTGTGGAAAAATTTAAAGTACAAACACTCGCAAAAACGGGGCGTCCCCATATGTTTACGAATTCTAGAAAAAAAATTGAGAAATTTAATGATTATGTAATATTTATGAAATGAGGGGAGAGTATAAAATCAAATGTCAGTGAAGGTAGTTGAATAATCTGCTGCCGTACACTTTGCGGATGAAAGCTCCTGGGTTTCTAAGTCCTCGTTTAGCTGGCGAATGCTCCTCTTGATACTGTGAATGCCTCCCTTGAAATATAAAACGCACTCCTTGAAATTGTGAATGAGGTGATGGTCCCCCTTGAATAGGTGAATATCCTTCAGTTTGATCAATCATGGATGGATATGTGCAGGACTTCCTTGAAGAGAGTGGGAGTAATTAGTAGGGCTGGGAGTACCAGCACTGTTGGGATACGAAGTCCCCACCTGAGGATCCATGTATCCAGTAATAGGAGGATACGAAGGAGAGGTAAGCGTTCCCATTTCCGCTTTAAACAGTACGTCGTTGATCATTTTTCAGCAATTATACGCTGACGTTTTTCCAGGCCTCTGAGTCTGATAGCTACACTTTTCCTCATTGAATCGTAACGATATTTTTGTACTAATTGCTTTTTGAAATGATCTTGAACGGAGACGGAGTTTTTTTGGTGATATTACTCCTAGATGGAGCTGATCTTTCAATGCTACCAAATGTGGAATTATGCATTCTTTACAAATGCTGGCTTTTGGATTGATTCTATTTAGCTATTAAGATAATCAATTATCCAAAGTTATTTCTGGAAGGAATCCGCTTCGCGTCATAAATACTACAGAACTCTTGAGTTCTTCCGTACCTACCTTTTCAAAATCATCCAGGGCATTTAGCGTCAGATGTGGAACCATGTGATGAAGTTCCCTACCACCTCAGAGTCTTCCACCTTTGACCCAAATAATTTCTCACAAAAGCCGTCGCTGATTTGATTGGGAAATATATTTTGTATAAAAAACTCTCGATGATTATCTTTCCTATTGCACTCCATTCTTTATTGTGGAAATCATGTCATAGAGCGGGTAATCTGCACCCATGGTGCAGGTTTCGTAGAAATATCGAAGGAATTTCCAAATATGTAGCACTCCACCAATATCTACGCCCTGTTCAGGCTTACCATTCGGAAGAATAATTTATATCTGAACTGATCGAAGATGGATTTCCCTGTATCGAACAGCCTCCACCAACTCTCTGTGTGGAATAAATGTTTCAAAAATGGATTTTTCATTATCAACTTCCACAGTTTGATTCTCCGGTAGACTGTTAATATTATTTACTTCAGGTAATTCAACTGCTTCAATCACATCTAGATCCTAAAAAAATTCAACTGATTTGGAGTATATACCGGCAGATTTTTGCATACAAATAGAAACAAATATTTTTAATTTCTCAGAAAATTTTATTCTTGATGGAAGTGCCCTCCTTTAACTCAAAAAAACACACTATTGAAACTAATAATAGCTCAGGAGTAAGTACCTCTATTTTTCGAAATACACAGAGTTATTCGGAGAATTGAGTTATAATAATTGAAATAAAATTCCAAATATGAAATCACAGCCTCTTATTCCTGAAACATGTTTTTACGTGCTCTTCACATTGCACCCTACTTCTGAATGTATACTATACTTCACAGGGTGGTTAAATAAAGAAAGGAAAAAATCAGTTGAAACTAATTTGAGGAATATGAGGCTGTGATTTCATATTTGGAATCTTTTTTCAGTTATGAATAACTTTTTTTCATTACTTCAATATACATTTTGAGAAATAAAGGTATTTTACTCTTGAACAATGTTAGGATTGTTTCACCTCTCTCGTATTTAGAAAAAAATATGGCCAGCAATGATTCCAAAGTGGTTCTGCAAGCTGTAGTGAAATGTGAAATTAGGTGAACATAACGTGGAAGACATAAATTCGAAATTTTGAATTCAAATAAAAAGAACTGTTGCGTCTCCAAGTGAGTACAAAATTTGCCATTTCAATCAGTAATCTCAATATTACTCCTGCACTTTGATTGTAAAAATATATTGGAGGGATGTAGTGCAGTCAGTAGGGGTTTTTGCCCTGCAAAAGTTGGGTAAGAAACGATTTTTCTATATGTTATTTAGTTCTGGGCCCCGATGAAAAATCCAAGTTCTCAACTTTGGAGGGTTTCGCGCGGTCCGCCATCTTGAATTAAAAGTACGAAAAAATTGTTTTTGTTGAAATAATTTCTAAACGGTTGGTCCTACGACAGAAAAGTCTAATACAAATTTGAAAAAAACTAAATTTCGTACAGTTGAAAAAAAAGTCTGTTATGTAACGAGTTTTAGCGATGAAAACGTGAACTGCTCATTTTTCTCATTTTGAGAGATTATTTGTAGCTATTCATTATTATAACTATAATTCTGAGAATTTAACCTATTTCCACACCACCATGAGGTAGAGTGAACGGCACGTTTTTTTATATTGTGGTATCCTCAGTAGGCCCAACCGGCAGATATTCTTTTTGTTGCAATTGAGTATGGCTCTCTTTCCGTAATTTATGTCCCGAAGAATATTTTTATTATTTATTTATTTTTGATGGTCTTGGTCGGTTGATGTTGAGTTTTTCATTATCATCTTCGTTGTCGGTGTTATCCTCAGTAGGAGACTCAAGCCGGTTCTGGATCTCTCCCCTTCCCCCACGTTGGGAAGGGGTTGGGTTAGGTGTCCTGTGTGTGGGTGTATCGTTCACCATGAAGTGACTCTGAGGTGGGGCAGGGTAGAGGACATTGCGTATCACTCAAGGTGACCGCTGTCTCATGAGGAGTCCACTCTTAACATTCCAGTGAGGGTAACCCAAGGTCGCGTGGTTGGATCACATTTGGGGGGGAATGTAGAGGGCACATAGTTTGTCATGTGCGTGACGAAGTGTGTAACGTTGTCTGTCCTCCACCTTGAGCATTGGGGGAGAGGACATATAATAATAATAATAATAATGATAATGTAACCGAACCCACCCCGGTCATGTATGCTTGGTTAATTTTCTGGTCGACTTTCAATTTTTTCAACCTTCTTTTTTTTTACCTTCAATTTGTTTTTTTGTTGTGATCGTCTAGACAGTCGGCGCCACTTCTCAGGTAGCAGGATCTGCAATCCATCTGATCTCAGAAGATAGCCTAGTATAGCATTTTTTTTGTCGGCACATAGCCTTATATAGAGAGACCCTCGAAAGGATAGACCCTCAATTTTCCCACGTTGGGTATATATTTTTTTTGTGTTCTTTAGGATACAAATCTTTGTTCAGCTGAAGAGAAATAAAAGACAAACTTAAATAAATACATATATTGAAGCCAAGAGTTACAATCTCCACTTGTTTGAAAACAATTCAACGATTAAAGGCTTCACATTTTCCACAAGATAATATTGCAAGTTATAAGAGTTCAGCTTATGAAAAATCGTCTCTGGTTTCGAATCTAAGTTGATACTGCTATGTAAAGTGTTTCTGAAGTGATGAAAATTGGATTATATAAAGGTGATAGGAATATATCTGTAGTTGTAACATTGTTTCATGCCCAAAATACCCTGTAGGTGTTTTTCACGGGTATATTCATAGATCGATTATCGCCAATTGAGAGAAGGAAGACTATAGTACATTTCCAGCACGCAACCAAGGAGTTGCTAGACTCACAGGACCTAGTGACCGGTCCGAGATTGTTTTGTGTGCACCCATACTAGACAACCCGTTACCATCCTCGGCCACTCTTGACAGTACGTTCAATTTTTTCTATAGAGTTCTTTGCATGAAGCCGGAATCCATGCTTAGCAGAGAGTTAACATACTCATTTCAACATTTCTCAATTTAGCTATTGAGTTGTCGTGCTGAGCCGTAGTCAAATACTAACACCAATTCTAGACCAATATATATCTATAACTTGAGGATTTAATGTGGTACTGATAGGCTTCAACTAATATGACGTAGATATATTCCACAAATCAAGGATTCCAGATTCAAACCAGAAACAATTATCAAATTTCAATTTTCCTATCTTTACAATATTCTTTGAGGTCCCGGAGGACAGACTGTTGTTTATTAAGGTATTCAAAATGCAAATTTGTGAGACTGTCTAAAAATTCATTAGTCTGATATCTTACCCAAAATTTCTATAGAATTTACTCCCGACAATGTGTGTGAATAGTCCACTAATATATTTACCTCGCCACACATCAAGGAGTTTGCAGGGACATCGTCCGCTGATGGACATGAATGTTTTGGAGTGCACCCCTACCCACAAACCCGTTACTTTCTTTGGTCACTCTTTAGTATTACTAATGTTGGCAAGCGTAAAACCGGGATTAATTTATGGCAAGAAGCAACAATGAGACAATGATAAACATATTCAGTTCCACTACTTCACAGTTGTGCTAAAAATTTCTCTATTTCACTCGATGCTTTAAGTAAGACACAGACTAATCGTGGCCGAAAATGCTGACTCTATAATTTACCTGAGTTGACTGGTTAGTGATAATGAATGGAGAATATCAAATGAGGGGGAATAAGTAGAAAATTCTGAATAATTGAAGATAGTTATCATTTCTATTCATTACGGACCTGGACTTCCCGAAGGTACTTGTGTTGTACTTGTTAATTCCATTTTGGATCCGTCCTCTTCTTCCCAGTACCAAGGAGTTAAAGCACATCCTCTGGAGATGGTTTCGTTCAGGTGCTGGAATTCGACTGCCTACGACTGATTCTGGGCTTGCTTATATAGTAAAAAGTCGTATCTAGGGAGACGGAATTTGTTTGCCCAACTTCCAAAATCCTCGACTGAAACTTGCCAATATTCCAATTTTTCGAGTGGATTTACCATCTGAAACTTATATAAAAGTGATCTAAGATGTTTTTGGTATAATTTGTACCAGGTTTCCCTTTGGAATAAATACCGCATATAGCCAAATTTTGACTCTAAACTTGGTTGTTGACGTCTTGTTTATGGGTAACGCTTCAGGACACCTTTCCCTTTGAAACTCTATTTTCAACCCTCAAGCTTTGTGAGGTGGGTAAAAAGCATGTCAGCTTGACGAGAAAAGTGTATTCTATCAATGGATATATTGGACTAGTAGAGAAACATTACAGGAAGATGACAGGGTAGCCCGAAAGTTGAGGTGTCAATCCTATCCGTTCATAATATCCCCTAGATTTGGCTTTCTAACTCTAAAATTACTATTTTTTCCCTCAGCTTTATCATAAAAATATATTCTTTCATTTAAGGTGTGGAATAAGTAGAGAGACATTATTGAAAGATTGTAGGGTAGCGTAGAAGTTGCAGGTAACTCCTACATGCTTATAAAGTCCCAAGAATCGTTTTTTCTACCTGCTAAGTTACTATTATTCTGATAAGCTTGATTAATAACGTGTATTCTACTTCTATTCTATTTAGGGAGTCCTTTCAGCAGATAAATATTATGGGAACAATACAGGGTAGCGCTGAAGTTGAGTTGAGTATCCTCGTTTCTATAATGTTTCCCTATTTGTCCTTTCTATTACTAGGATTGATATTTGTAGGCTCAAATTAGTCAATGAAGGGTGTATTTTGATTCTAGATATCAAATATAATGTGCTTGGGAGATGGTAGCGAGGTGCTGAAGTTGAATAGTCAAAGATACATACAACGTTACCTGTGAGGTGTATGGACCCCATACCTATGAAGTGATTCATACTCACCTTGTTCCATTCTTACAGTCTTAGACTTGTGTTTAGTTATTGTGCGTTTCCATAACTTCAGTGGCGGAGAGGGAAATAAATCATCGGAGGGATTTTACTTACTTTCTGCTAGATTCTTGTCATCGGAAACCTTTTCTTGAAAGTGCAGATGGAGATTCTAACTACGGCTTGGGAGATTCTTCTTCGAAACTATATCACATCCTCAGACGATGCTCTGAGGTTTTCCATAGTTGACTGCATAACGCTAGTTTTCCTTTTTTAAATTTCTGTTTATATCAAAATCATATACTAAAAAAAAGCCCAGAGTAATGTGTTTGTTTTTCTCTGAATTTTTTTCTTCCTTCTCCCTTCTCAATAATTTTTTCATACACCAAAAAAAATATTTCAGGCCTATCAAACATAGAAACTTCAATTCCTCACTCTACTTAAGGAACGCAATTTTAATTATAACAATTTACTCCACCGACATTGGATACCTCATTGGCGCCGTCGCCTAGTTCGTTGTCTGATGGTTTAAACGTTTAGCTACCGATGTGGGACAATCCGTTCCTTCTGATACCCTTGATACTACAGGACTGGTATCGGCCACTTTGTAGTCTGGTCTTGTTAGGTTTTTTTCCACTTTTCCTTCCGTCGTTAATTCTTCGGATGGTTTTGCTGTGCTAATAATTTTTTTTCTGTTAGCTTTCCGGGGAGTTCCTTTTTCCTCCGATTCAATTGGAATTTTCCTCGTTGTTTTTTTTTTCTTTGAGGAACAAAGTTCTTCCTTGGTACTGGGACGCTTCTTCTGTACTGGTTCAGCATCTTCGGGGTCGGAAGTGGAGGAAGAGTCACTAACGTCTCCAAATAATTTACTTAAGAGTTGTACCCGCTTTTCTTTTTCGATCCTTTCCTTTAAATAACTTTGAGTATCCCTCAATGCCCTTTCCATATTCTTGATAGTTATTTTCTCCATGTTACTGACGCTGTGAGTCGGAACCAGGTAGAACAATTTGAATTGGAATATGGTTCCCGCCTACTACGATCGTTACAATTTCTTCCAGGGGTTTTTTCGCGTCGCTCCGAGGCTCAAGCGGTTTTAACGGTCAGAGGTAGGGTTGGACAGAGGGATTGTTGGGCTGGAATAATACATTATCAGATTTTCAGTGTTGAAAACTCCCCGTTTGAGACCGTCACTCAAAATTTCATATGCATTTGGGTAGGGACACTGGGTTATTTCATATGGACCTTCATACAGTAAGCATAACTTCTGATTGATCCCATCACTGGTTAGACTGAACATTAGTTTTTAATAACACCAGATCCCCTATATTATACTTAATTACTCTTGGTCTTTGTTGCTTTTGTCGTTTCAATGCCGCTCGGATTAACTGTTTTCGAACCAATTTGTAAATAGCAGACACTGGCTGTAGAGGGAATTTCTAGATATTTTTCGGTCAGCTTGCTCAACTGAAAATTTGGTTTTTCACCAGTGAGTAACTCACACGGGGCAAAACCTGTACTATGGTGGGGAATGGAATTCAGACATTCCTCAATAGTAGGGAGGAATTTCGACCATTTTGATTGTTGTTGATGGCAATAAGCCCTTATTAGTCGTCCAAGCTCAAGCAGGTATTATTTGGGCATCTTGAAGAGTTTTTTTCCAATGATGTGAAGTGAATTGAGTACCATGGTCGCTTAGAATTTTTTTTACTGGTATAACTGGAACCAAATCCTTAATTACGCGATTTGCCGCCGCCGCCGCAGTAGCTCTCTTGAGTGGAAACAATTTTATAAACTTAGTGAAAATGTCTACAGCGACCATAATATAAGTAACGCCACCTATTCCTCTGGGCAGGGGGCCATAAAAATCGACTGCAACCAATTCGCCAGGATTTATAGCTAAAACCGGAGTCCACGGGCCTTCTGGATTAAAATTTTTTCGTTTAGATTTCTGACACAGGTCACCAGTACGTTAGATTCGAATGATATTTTTATGCATTCCAGACCAATAAAAGCGGTCTGCCATTATACTGGAAATTTTTGATAACTAAAGTGTCCAAGTTCATAATGATAATGCCAAACCAGTTTTTCCCGTAACTGTTCGGGTAAAGCAATGGTAACTTTTGCGTTAACAGGGTTTTTGTATAACAAAACCTTATTATAAATGAAATAATGTTTACTTAGCTGTTCTTCTCTAACACTCAGACTCTTCACCTTCCCGTGTTTGTACTGAAAGAATTCTCCCAAGAGAGGATCCGTTTCTTGATAGTGTTCCGAAGATTCCAAATCCCTGACTGAGTTAATCCCTTCTGGTACCTGAAACAAAGCCAAAACTGGTCCAGGTTCTTGATAACTGGCATGGTTATCTGAGGGGATTCTAGACAAGATATCTGCCACGATATTCTCTTTGCCTGGGATGTGTTCGATCCTGAAATCAAATAGTTGTATAAATAACATCCATCGAATTAAGCGTTCGCTCAGAAATCTACACTGATTCATAAAAGTAAATGCCTGGTGATCCGTCCTAATGATTAGTTTGGAGCCCAGTAAATACAGCCTAGCTTTCTTTAAAGCATGAACAATACTGAGGAGTTCTTTTTCTGTTGTGTTATAATGTCGCTTCGCTCCATGGAGACTTCTACTAATAAACATGACCACTCCCTTGTTTCCATCTTCCTGTATTTGGTACAAAACTGCTCCTATAGCATAAAGAAAACTGTCAGCTTCCAAAACATATATTTTGTTTGGATTGGGGTGAATCAGCAGAACCTCCTCCAAAAATTGTTTCTTAATTAAGTTCCAGTTTCCTTCTTCCTCTGTTCCCCATCTCCACGTGATATCTTTCTTCAATAGATGACTTAGTCCCTCGGTAAAGTCACTATAGTTTCTACAGAATTTCCTATAGTAGTTACAAAGTCTAAAGAACGCTCTGAGTTGCTTTACTTTCGTAGGCTTCGGGAAGTTTTGAATGGCTGCAATTTTTTCAGGATCAGGAAGTATACTTTCGGTAGTCAGCAAGTGTCCTAAATATTTCACTTATTTTTATAAAAAACTGGATTTTTCCAAATTGAGTGTAATACCTGCCTTTTGCAACTATTTGAAAACCTTTTCTAAATGTTCTAAGTGTTCCTCGTATGATGTAGAAGCTATTAATGAATCGTCAATGTAATTATGGGTGAATTCTCTTACCTCCGGTCCTAGAATAAGGTCCATTTCTCTTAAAAAACTGGCTACACTAGTTTTCAATCCGAAGGGCAATACCTTGTAGACAAAACTACGGCCATTATATAAAAATGCAGTATACTGCCTACTCTGTCTTTCCATTGGAATCTGCCAGTAGCTGGAGGTTAAATCTAAGGAACTTAAGTAAGTACAATTATGAAATCTTTGTAGGAGTTCGTCAATGGCAGGTGGATTTTCTATATCTGAAATCATTCTATCATTCAATTCTCTAGCATCAAGACAAATTCGGACACTTCCGTCTTTCTTCCTCACCACGGTCATTGGGCTAGTTATTATTCCCACTCCTCCATTTCTTTCAATTTTTCCTCCACTTCTGGTCTGAGCGCGAACGGAACTAGATAGGATTTCTTCACGAGATAGTCCTGTGCCTTCATAAGGATTTTGTGTTGATACAATGGTGTTAGACTCGGCTTTTCACTGAACAACCCAATGTATTTCATAAGTAGATCCTTCAACCTTTTCCTTTCGGAGATCTTCAAATGTACCTGGTTGATCTTCCCTTCAATTCGTTCTGTCCCATCAACAGCAACAACATTGATGTGGGTGTGAAAAACTTCAAACTCCTCTGGTTCGAAATGACATTCCGGGGGTTTCTCTGGTACGGTGGTAAAATGAACGTTTAAGACTGTATCTTGATCTCGTAACGTTAATGATTTAGTCTGGAAACAAATTTTACAATCATATCGATACAACCAATCTATGCCAAATATTATTGGCCGTATAAGATTGGGTATGACTATACAATAGGTATGGAAAGTATGGTTGGAGAGGATTATAGGTAACCAAATTTGTTTATTTACCCTTTTAGTTTTTTGGTGAAAAGCGCCATTAACCTGTAGGGCCTTCATGGGGAAGGTGTGTAACGTCATTTGTGATTGTAACTTCTGCTGGAATCGTTCCGAAATACATGTTACTTCACTTCCAGTATCGATAAGTACCGAAATGTCTCTCTCTCCTACCAGTACCCCGATTTCTGGTAAGAATTATTTTATACAGGGTGTTCCGAATCAAGTCGGCACCATTGCCAACTCCGTTATTATTGATGCTACGATTTCGGTTAAATGGGCAAACTGGTAGCATTTTAAGTGGCCTTCTTGATGCCAAAAAAAAATTGACAGTCGCGTTGTCATAATATTTCATAAAACGATATTTTTTTCAATGGAACACCCTATATTTTTTCATCCATTTCGATTCGTTATAACATTCTCAACAACAAAGCTCATTTCACTTTTCTTCCTAAAGTGGAGAATGAGCGACTTAGGTGGAAATATTTATTTCTTTCACTAGTACAAAAAATTTCTTTGTTTTGGCGAATTAAACCTCATGATTGTCCAAACACCCATTTTTTGTACTTATACGAATGACAATATTTTGTTACTAATAGCAAAATAAGACAGTAAAAAGAAAAAATTGCGCTGGGATGTGAACTCGCGAAACCCGTGATCATCATGGCTCACCACTCAATTGACACCACTGAGCTATTTGGTATTAATGTACAAAACGATAATTTCCATCTTAAAGCCATTCCGCTAGCCACATTTATTTTGTGAATCGAAATATGTCTGCCGTAATGATAACTTTGAAGCCGTTTTTGTACAGAACAGAAAATACTGGAGGGTCATATGAATGTGGTTGGAAAAAATGTGTTTGATTCGATAAAACATAATTATTATGAACAATCAAGTTGCCATGAAACTTTGTTGAAATACTATTTGTCAAATATTCTCAAGTATGTCATGACAATGTCATAAATTATTGTAACTGTCAACTACTGTTCGAATATTTTTCGAAATGCCGTTTTCCCATCAAGAAAAATGTGATATGTTAGAATCCTACTTGGTTCGCCAGAAAAATAGCGTAAGAGCACTCCAACACTACAGCAATTCGTTCCCCGATCGTGAATTACCTAATCGGCGTTTTTTTGCTGTGCTTCATCGTCGATTCAGGAACAATGAAAAAGTTTTCGAGAAGAGGAGAACTAAAAAACGTTTTGTAATATCTGAAGATACAGACATTGACGTTTTATCCTACTTTGAGGTATATCCAAATAATTCCATCAGAGATTTTTCTAGAGAAATAGCTGTTCCACTGTCTGGTATTCAACGAATTCTGAAGAAACATGAAATTTCTCCTTATAAGTTAAGACCAGTGCAAACACTAGAACCTGGTGATCCTGAGAGACGATTGAGGTTTTGTCGGTGGTTTATGAATAAATGCAGACAAGATCCAAACTTCAATAGAAATATTATATGGAGCGATGAGGCTAATTTTTCAAATCGTGGGATGTATAATAGAAATAATTTTCATTATTGGAGTAGACATAATCCATTTCTAGTCCATCCCCACAATCCGCAAAGACGATTTAGTATTAATGTTTGGTGTGGTCTATTTAGAGGCAGAATTATCGGTCCATTTTTCCACCATGGTTCTTTGAACGGACCCCGTTACATTAATTTATTAACAAGAATGTTGGAAGAATTTTTCGATGATCTTGATCTGGAGGCTCGTCAGATGATCTATTTTCAGCAGGATGGAGCACCACCACATAATGTCAGTGGCGTAAAACGACTACTGCGAGGCTATTTTGGAAACAGATGGATTGCTACAAATGGTCCTGTTAAGTGGCCACCTCGTTCACCAGACATGACACCTCTAGATTTTTATTTTTGGGGATTTCTGAAAAATGAGGTGTACAAAATAAAACATAATGATGTCGATGAAATGAAAAATTATATTGAAACTATAATTAATAGAATTGATGGCCGAACTGTGTTGAATACCACACGTAGTGTCAATAGAAGGGCCCAAATATGTGTTCAACAAGAAGGCGGTGTTTTTGAACATTTACTCGATATTTTATAGCGCTTTATAGTAGATATGCTATGCCGGTACGAGCGCAACCCCTATTTTGGGGTGGGTTTTGGCGAGCGGTTGAGGGGGTGGTTTTCGGGTGGGGGTAGGGATGATGGTGGCGGTCATGGGCGGTTCGTTGTGGAAGGGGTTTGTGAAAAAGATGGCGGTGAGAGGGGTGGGGTGGTGGGATGTGGGGAGGGGTGGGGATGAGTGGCCTGTGATTGGTCGGAATGGTGGCAGCCATGTTGTGTATGGGAGTGTGTGATTGAGGTGGGAGGTGGGGAGAGCTGTGATAGGTCGTGGGCGTGGTGATAGCCGCCGGCCGTTATCCAATAGCCGGCAGCATATTGAAATGGGTGTCAACCAATATCCTCAACGGCATTGGTTGGGAGGAAGTGTCACGTGATCAGTGGTCGGCGACCATTTTGGAAAGTGGGAGGAGCCAGCGATGATGCGGCTATGACTCAACCGACAAGTCTTTGCAGGAATATTATCTACGTCAGCACTTCTTATCAGTTGTTTATTTAAGCGACCCGATATCGGCGGCATCCTTTGTTTAATTGAGATAAGATATCGGCGGCGGCATCCTTTGTGAAAGAGTTTGTTTAATTAACAAGATAAAAGGGGGC